>CM076572.1:185547595-185680477 GCA_034641835.2 Pinus albicaulis
TTGCTATTACCAGCACTCCTTTGGTGACCTTCCAAGTTTTATCTGTGAAAGTTGTCACACAACCTTCACTGCCTAACTGCCCTGTTGAAATCATATTTTTCTTCAGATCTGGAACATGTCTTACCTCCTTTAGTAGCCATTGGTTTCCATTATGTTGTTTTACAAGAACTTTACCCATTCCAACAATTTTACAGGGTTTATCATCACCCAAACGAACTTGTCCAAAATCTCCTTGAACATAGTCATGAAAATATTTCTTATCGGGTGTGGCATGGAATGAAGCCCCTGAATCTACAACCCAAGAATCAGTAACATTTTCGAAAGAAAGAATCAAAGCATCTTGTAACACATCACTTGTCACATTTGCTTCATGATTGTTTTCTTGCTGTGTGTCTCCTTCTTTTCCCTTCCGAGATCTACAGTCTTTCTTTAGGTGTCCTTTCTTTCCGCAATTCTAGCACACTATCCCCGATCTGGACTTGGATCTGCCTTTCCTTGATTTACTGCGATATCCTGAGCTCTTTCCTCTTTCCATTCTTCTTCCCCTAGACTCTACACTCAAATCATTACTTGATGTCTCACCGGAGCTTTTCCGTCATATTTTCTCGCTAAGGATAGCACCAACAACATCATCAAACTTTAAAGTACTAGATCCAGAGACATAGTTACTAATGGCCATTACTAAACCATTCCAACTCTCTGGAAATGAGCACAAGAATAACAGAGCTCTAACTTCATCATCAAAGTTTACCCCTACAGAACTTAACTGACTGGTAACTGTATTAAATTCATTTAAATGGTCTGCAACAGATCCACCTTCCGGCATCTTCATATTAAATAGTCGTTTCATAAGAAATACCTTGTTTGAGGCCAAGGGTTTTTCATATAGTTTCGCCAACGTCTGCATCAAACCCTCTGTTGTTGTTTCCTTCGAAATATTGAAGGCGACTGACGCCGCAAGGCA
This sequence comes from Pinus albicaulis, assembly GCA_034641835.2. NCBI lineage: Eukaryota > Viridiplantae > Streptophyta > Pinopsida > Pinales > Pinaceae > Pinus > Pinus albicaulis. Next base: position 185,548,560 of record CM076572.1, read on the forward strand.
CAACTGTACTGTTCCGAGTGCCTTTCTATCGAGAATGTTCCATTCCGCGTCTGTCATGGCCGCCGGCTTCTTTGTTTTTCCGCTCAATGGTAGGTATAGATCTTTCTGATACAGATAATCTTCCATCTGCATCTTCCACAGCAGGAAGTTTTGGCCGTTAAATTTCTCGACCCTAAACTTACCATCTTCCACCATTGCTCCCACTCGAACCAGGAACCCTTCTTTCCTGCGAGTTTATCAGCCAAATATACCTTCGGCTCTGATACCAGTTGTTAGAAAATTATATATTATGGAGCAATGCAACACATAAAATATGCGGAAAAATACAAGCACACAAAAACACATAAAACCAGAGAGACACAGATATACGTGGTTCACCCAGTTTGGGCTACGTCCACCCCGAACAACCAGTCCTTCCTTTATATTATCCAGCAAAATGAAAAGACAAAACCTACAACAGATCTGTTGTAATATCCTCTGTTCTTTCTCACAATCTCCCTCTCTGTTTCTCACTCCGAGAATACACATACAATGCACAACCGCAATACAATGCCCTCATAAAAGTGAGGGGTTACCTTCTAGGGAAAAAAAACCTATTCTAAACATAACTTCTACCGTCAGATCATTTGCCTAATGAACGACCCAGATTGACTAGAAATTACTATACTTTTACAAGGCAATTTTACATATGTTTTTAGCTTTGGGGAGCCTTGCACATTTGGGGAAAATCACCCTAGAGGTTTGTTGGGTCTAAACCTCCACAGAGCAGGGCATGCTATTCAGAAGGACTCACACACAACCATACTTGAATGCAAAAAACTAGTTAACAACGATAGCAAAACTCACCTGAAGTCCTACGTTCGATGTAGATCCCGCGGGGTCCAAACCCCCAGCAACCCTTCTTCCTCCTTCAACCTGGAAAACAAGAAAGAACGTGCACGGAAACCTAGTTGTACAACATATACTTCTCCTAAACGTTAGTGCAATCCATGTGAAACATTATATAAACCATAATAAATGCTTAAATGATAATCTTTTCACATATATAAATAAACATTAACACACGAGTTCAGGAACAAGATGGTTCTTCATTATCACGAACATCATGTACAGTAGTAAAAGTGGAGAGATCACCTGAATCCTTCCACGATCTTCGAGCAGACCATCGTCCGGATTCGTCCCGCCCTTGCCTCGCTAAGATTCTTCCAAGACTTGTGCACTCGAGATGGCATATAAATGGATGAACATCTCCAGGAAACAAGGGTTTCCTGATATAAATCTGGGAAAGTGCAGGAGGCACGGGGAATCAGACTTGAACTGGGATTCAAATAGAGTATAATGTCTATAAAATTTCTCTCTCCCTCAGGCCATGCACATGAGGGGCTTTTATAATCCCTCAAAGTAGTTTCAATCAGTTGGAAACAGTTCGCCACGTCCTGGGGTGGTTGAACTACCAGAGTAACCATCAACCCAGCCCGAAAATAGGGATTTTTTATATATTTTTTAATGATTTTAATGGCATACGCGGAAAAGTACATATGGACTCGCGTATACACGCGGAAAAGTCTGGGCATATCCGCGTATGGGGATTTTAACACTGTTTTTTAGTGAATTTTGTTCAAGTCTGTAGGAATGGGTGCCCAAAGCCATAAAAGAAATCATGAATCATATGAAGGTGAAAAATGATGCTATAACAGATGCCCCCTAATATATGAGGTCAGAAGGGGTACATGATGGCCAAAATGTATTATGCACATAGAAAGAACTTCGCAAGGACAAGAGAGGACTTCACCAGATTTCAGCCTGCCAAAAACCAATGAAAGAAAGCAGAGAGTCAACTCATGCTGAGGCGGGCATACCCATGCTCAGTCAAAAATACATCATATAGAAAGTACTGAATAGATCCAATATGTATACAAGTATAGCTGAACTGAAAGTACACAATGAATCATCTGAGCATGGCCCGGAAGTATAAGTCTGAATCAATGTCCAAGTATCACATATAGAAAGCTGATCAATGATGCTACAACTGGATGTCTGATCATATAAGTAACTGAATCTCCAAGTACCAAATCATAAGAGGTGGAATAAACGGTACAATCACGCAACTCGGGAGCCAACATATAAGATGTTGCTGTACTGACACTGCAACATATAAGGGTGAACGACATCACTGGCAGAAACTGAATGGACTGTCAAAAGTGAACCGAGAAATGCTGATGCAACCCGAGGTCTTCACCGATCACTATGGCACAATTCTACACAATGGGAATAAATGAGCTAAAGTCGACCATGTGAGAAATCGTTGGATTACCGGTCAATGATGTATACCGTTAACCAATGCGAGACAACCCACCGATAATGAAAATGAGTGTCAAGGTGCCCCAGTACAATCTAACAAGTGCGAATGAATGAGTTGAAGTCGAACACTTGAAAGAATCTACCAATCAGGAGGCAATGATGAATCCCCACTGTCGATAGCGAAGAGTCTGCCACTGATGACTGCAAACCCTAAGGTACTGAAAAAAAGACTCTAGATCTTGTTCCCAGAGCAATGAGTCGGAGTCGATGGGAAAAGATCTGTTGGAAGGAAGGCATTAAGGCATCCCACATCAGTCCAGCGCGAGTGTAACCCGCAGGCCAATATTTGGAAGGAATCGGACGAAGTAGAGTGACGGAACCAAAACCGAAGTATGTTTCCGACATGCACAAGATGAAGCTAGCGCACGAAAGAAACCCTCTGAACCAACCAATAATGAAAGCTGACACAGAGGCGAGAAATCCACCGATAGGGTCAAATGGAAATCCAGGTACTGCACGAATCCCAAGTGTGATAATGTGTGCTGACGTCGAACACAGGGGAAACCACTCCGTCAAAGACCCATGATGATGATCAAATGCTGAGCACGAGGTCACCTATCAATGATGGAAATAGGCCCAAGGTGCGGCTCTAGGCTTGCTCTCAGAGCAATGTGCCGTAGTCGATAAGAGACAAACCCGCCGGCAAGAAGTCAATGGAGACCTTCTCAAACCAGCACGAGCAGAAGATCAAAACATCTGATGTGATAGAACATGATACTGACAAGACCGGGAAGGCCGACTGAATAATGAGTCGAGAGACACCGCAGAATGGCCGACTCAGGCTAGACTTCCCTTGAACAAAAGCACGACTCTGTGATGACCATGGCAGTAAAAAGTGACACTGTATAAGTCTGTCTTGCAGGAGGCAAAACAAACTCTCCATATGATTGGAAGAGATAACCAACTGGGGGAGAACTGACAAGTGAAACATGGTAAAGGCTGAACCTAGGTCAAAACTAGAACCATCCCAAATGAAGGAAATATATATAAGTATACACCGATCACTATGGCACAATTCTACACAATGGGAATAAATGAGCTGAAGTCGACCATGTGAGAAATCGTTGGATTACCGGTCAATGATGTATACCGTTAACCAACGCGAGACAACCCACCGATAATGAAAATGAGCGTCAAGGTGCCCCAGTACAATCTAACAAGTGCGAATGAATGAGTTGAAGTCGAACACTTGAAAGAATCTACCAATCAGGAGGCAATGATGAATCCCCAGTGTCGATAGCGAAGAGTCTGCCACTGATGACTGCAAACCCTAAGGTACTGACAAAAAGACTCTAGACCTTATTCCCAGAGCAATGAGTCGGAGTCGATGGGAAAAGATCTGCTGGAAGGAAAGCATTAAGGCATCCCACATCAGTCCAGCGCGAGTGTAACCCGCAGGCCAAGATTTGGAAGGAATCGGACGAAGGAGAGTGATGGAACCAAAACCGAAGTACGTTTCCGACGTGCACAAGATGAAGCTAGCGCAAGGAAGAAACCCTCTGAACCAACCAATAATGAAAGCTGACACAGAGGCGAGAAATCCACCGATAGGGTCAAATGGAAATCCAGGTACTGCACGAATCCCAAGTGTGATAATGTGTGCTGACGTCGAACACAGGGGAAACCACTCAGTCAAAGACCCATGATGATGATCAAATGCTGAGCACGAGGTCACCTATCAATGATGGAAATGGGCCCAAGGTGCGGCTCTAGGCTTGCTCTCAGAGCAATGTGTCGTAGTCGATAAGAGACAAACCCGCCGGCGAGAAGTCAATGGGGACCTTCTCAAACCAGCACGAGCAGAAGACCAAAACATCTGATGTGATAGAACATGATACTGACAAGACCGGGAAGGCCAACTGAATAATGAGTCAAGAGACACCTCAGAATGGCCGACTCAGGCTAGACTTCCCTTGAACAAAAGCACGACTCTGTGATGACCATGGCAGTAAAAAGTGACACTGTATAAGTCTGTTATGCAGGAGGCACAACAAACTCTCCATATGATTGGAAGAGATAACCAACCGGGGGAGAACTGACAAGTGAAACATGGTAAAGGCTGAACCTAGGTCAAAACTAAACCATCCCAAATGAAGGAAATATATATAAGTATATGTGCTTTGTTCAAGGGCGACAAACTGACTCTGTACTGCCATCAAAATAACGAAGATACATCCCGTTCCCGCTCTTTTTGTTATATTTGATTTTTTTGTCTTTTTCATATAATAAGCCCGAAAAAGAATAAAATAATGCTATGGTACAATGGATAGAACGAGTATCAAGAAACAGATGCACTAGTTCCTGGGATTGGAACGATCCTATGCTCAATGCAAGGTGGCGGAAACTGGTAAGCGATACTCAGAGGAATGTTCCATCCATGGGTAAAAAGGGTGTCAAGTCGCGATAGCTAAGTGCATGCAATGGTTAACTTGTACAGATAGTCAAGGTCAAAAGTTGGCTTAAACATCGATTCCAAATGAAGTCGGCTAAAGGCTAGGATAAACAAGTAGCCAATATGCAATGCGGTAATACAACTCAACAACACCAGGGAGCCTCTAGGGTAATAGCCAGAAAAATGATAGTGAGGAAGAAGAAGAATGAAGCTTCAACACGTAAGTCATGGCGGGACTAAAGAGGACTCCCGAGCCTACATAAAATGCAGCATGGGCAACAAGTGATAGCGAGGAACTAACTAGGAAGCCCATGTAAAGGAAGGCTCTACCACCAAGTCATGATTGAATAATCGGCGAGTGAAATGGGTGTAATAGTCATGACCTGATGGGATCGACCCTATGGCAAGTGATCAGTATGGAGGCTAGTATGCAAGATGCAGCGGAAAGTGATTTCCCTAACCTATATGCCAGTGAAGATCATATACCTGTCGTGACGAGTCGGTAATCATGGATCAAAAACGGGAAAAATCTCAAATTCATCAAAATGTACCTGAAAACATACCAAACTGGGCACTTCCAAGCATCCGGGTTATGCAGCTTAAGATAGATCGAAAAAATAAGCATAACAAATTTTTGCGAAAATTTTCAACTTTTTAGGCATAAATAGACAAATTACCTCATATTTGGTTCATTATTGCATTGCTGATTTGGAAAAAAGTGCTCTGGAGCAAAAAACTTCTTTCGTCAAATCAAGAACAACCGACCATCGAATCGCACCGAATTTGTCAGGTAGGCTCCTCAATCATCCTTGCAAATCATTTTGTTCGTTTATAAATTAAAATTTAGTGATTTTCACCATTAAAACCCTTGCTAAAAAACTCGGACTTGCGCATACGCGGGTTAGTAACAGGAAAGTCGCGTATACACGCGACTGTGCATAGAAAAAGTCGCGTATGCGCAGGCCCGAATCAAAAAATGCGTGGCTAATGAAGGATTTGTTGAATTTTGACAGGATGACAATCTCATGGAGAGAGCGTGAACACAGTGCAATTGATCAAGAGGTCATGCAAGATCGAGCATCGCAAAATATTCTTCGGAATTGCGGATTGTTCAAATTTTTCAAAATGCCAAATATGAAAAGCAATGTCTGGTTGCTAGAAATGCTCGTCAATTATTGGGAACCGGAAGAGGACTGCTTTATGATAGATCAGAGGCCAGTACGCATTGAAGTGGAAGACATATATTTTATCACTGGATTCTCTCGGAGGGGGGAAACAGTAGACTTGCACGGGAAGCCCCTGGGAGGGCTAACCGTGGAAGATTATGTCCACGTGTATTGCGTAGAGGGTTCCAAGAAAGTTGGAACTCAGATTGCAATTAAAGATTTGAGGGATTTGCACATGAAAATCCTCCTTTTCACCATTGGCAGAGTGGCAGGATCTGCCTCCCTACATCAGGCGTCCAGGACGCAAATGAGCATAGCAGTGGAATGCTTGACTCATGTATATGATTGGTGCACAGCCCTATTACTGAACATGAAGCAACAATTGACCTCAATCCGCCAAGCAAAGACAAAACAATTTGGATACGGTACAATTTTGATGACATTCTTCTTTGAGAAGATACCAGCATTGAGACCCAGAGTTATCTCTACCATCAGCAGCCCGAGAGACCCAAGAATTTCCCGTTGGGCAGACATGATGAAGAGATTAGGGGGAAGTGAAGTTCCCCGGACCACTTGGGATGATGAGTTCTTCCTTTGGTGGGGAGAACAAATCATCGTTGTGGACGACTATCCCTATGCCGGGATGGAATTTCGTGGAGATCCAGATCTTGTCCTTCCACCAGGCACGGCATGGGGCACAGTTGGTAAGTTTGCAATTTTTTTTTTGACTTATATAATTTTTTGGATTTTTTCAAATATGTATGAAAAAATGAAAAAAAAACATGTTTTTGATTGGATTCATAATGACTTACAATGTAAACATGATCATGATACAGATATTGGACCAGTTCGACCTGAGGGTTTCCCGTGACACAAGCGTCGGCGAGGCGAAGCGGATACAGTGGATTCAGACAGAACCTTCCAGGCTATACAGAGGAACTTGGAGGGATTAACCCGCCTAGTACCTATGGCTGCCATGGAAGATCTTCCAGAAGCCATCCAGAGACGGGTGGTAGGAGTGCCCCGAGACTGGGTACAGTTATTTCGCTGAGTTTCCACCGCGATTATGTTCTATAGGAACACCACTTCTGGGCAGGGACCTCAGGAGTAAATAGATATGATGTATTAGATGACTGTATATTTTTTGAGACTGAACATGATCGGGCATAAGCCCAAATTTTGTATGACCTTATGGATCCAAATTTTGTAAAGTTTTTGAACACTCTGATGATATATATACAACGATGTTTGATGTGATGTGATAAATGTATCAAAATGTATGATGTTTTTGATGATTAAATTTTATTGTATGGAATGATTAATATGCCAATCCAGTGCCTGATTAGCTAATGAGTCTGCCAACCAATTTTCAGCTCGAGGAATATGAATGAAAGTTAAAAAATGAAATGATCTTTGTAACAAACGTACCCTCAAGAACAACCGTAATAAAAATGGATCTCGAACCCGATAAGTATTGTTCAACTGCGACACCACCAGCTGAGAGTCCAAGAAAACTACCAACGAATCAACACCCAAATATATTGCCTCCGAGAGTAGATGAACAACTGCAGTGTATTCTGCTATATTATTGGAAGCAGGACCAATGCAGACCCCTCTTGATACTAACAGCTGACCGGATGGATAATGAAGCACCCAAACCGCGGAAGCTAAGTTCCGGGTGTGTCTACTAGCACCATCGGCGAAACCAAAATGACTCATGACATCCAACACAACCTGCCAAAGCAGATCAAAAACATCACCAACTCATCAAAAATCGAAAATCAATCAGATATGTACAAAGAAAAAACTACTATATACAAAAGCAACATGCCAGGCCGAAGCCTAGGCATAATACTTCTTCAAATAGAGCCCATTTTGGGGCTCCGGCAACTCGTTCCCTTTGAAATCAACCAAGGTATACGCTCCTTTCTTAAGGACCTTTTTAACGATGAAGGGGCCATACCACATAGATTTAAAATTTCCTACCCCCAGGGCATCTTTTTCTTGGGCATAGACCAAAACAAGGTCACCTTCTGAAAAAACCCTGGGTTTGACCGCCTTATCGTACTGAACTTTAACTCGGTTTTTATGCGCTTCATTCATCGTGGCAGCATCCCGACGCTGCTCATCGAGATGTTCCAGATGAAGGAGCCGTTCTTCAAGACTAGAAGTGTCAGGAAGAAGTTCAACAGCTAATTTAAGAGAAGGAATCTCACATTCAATGGGAAATACGAATTCCAACCCGTGCACTAGCTGAAACGGAGTAAAGCCAGTTGCAGTTTTCACTGACGTCCTGTATGCCCAAAGTGTAGGATATAGCATAATATGCCAGTTGGATCTAGCTTTATCAGTTGTCCTTTGAAGAATTGTCTTCAAGGATTTATTCACGGCTTCCACTTGCCCATTGGCCTGAGGATAATATGGAGATGAATGCTCCTGCCGGAAACCCAATTTGAGAGCCAACTTAGCCATCATACTATTCTGAAAATGACTGCCATGGTCAGTGAAAATCTCTCTAGGAATACCGAAACGAGCGATAACTTGGTTGAAAAGGAACAAAGCTGCAGTCTCACCATCGTTCCCAAAAGTAGGCATAGCCTCGACCCACTTCGTAAAGTAGTCTACTGCTACAATAATGTACTTGTGACCTTTAGCCGAAGGCGGGTTACAAGTAGTATAATCAATACCCCACTTTGTAAAGGGGCCGACAGTAATGACTGGAAAAAGCGGAGCTGGATGAGCGCGCATTTTTCGAGTATAGACTTGACACGGATGACACTTTTTGACCGATTCGATACAATCTTTGAAAATCGAGGGCCAAAAGTACCCAGCACGCAAGATTTTTTGGGCTGTAGCAAGCCCAGATAAATGACCCCCACAAGCTCCACTGTGGGAATCATTCAGCACAGCCTCAGCTTCTTCGAGAGTTAAGCAGCGTCTCAGGATTGAATCAACCCCTCGACGATATAAAGCATCACCAATAATCAAATAATTCTTGGCCAAGTGACGCAACTTACGACGCTCATCTTTCGAAAAAGTAGAGGGAAACTTCGCAGTCTGGAGATACACAATGATATCCCCATACCAAGGATCCTGTGAAGAGATAAGAAACAAGTGTTCATCCGGAAAGGACTCATCATAGATCATCTCTTCTCCACAGGGCAACTCGGAGATCAATTCCGCAAAAACTAATGATTTCTTGGATTTGGAAGACATGAACTCAAGATCAAATTCCTGTAAAATCACAATCCATCTATTATATTTGCCCCCAATCACTCGCCTACTGAGGACAAACTGAAATGGATTGGCAGCTACCAAAACATGAGTTTTGCGAAGAATAATGTAATGCCGGAGTCGCTGCACATCATGAACTGCTGCTAAAGTTAACTTTTCTATCGGAGTGTATCGGAGTTCAGGTCCTACCAAGCCTCGACTAAGGTAGTAAATAACATGCTCTGCAAGAGCATCATCCTCCTGAACCAGAACCATACCAATGGTAGATTCTGCTGCTGCCAGATACAAAAGGAAATCCCTGCTATAATCAGGTGGACTCAATAAAGGAGCAAAGGTCAATGCTTTTTTCAAAGCATCGAATGAGCGTTGAGCGAAGTCATCCCAAAGAAATGGAACTCCCTTCTTCAACAATCTCATAAATCCCTTGGTAACTTCAGCATAATTTACGATAAATCTCCGAAGAAAATTAGACTTTCCTTGTATACTTTGAAGCTGACGGATAGAGGACGGGGGAGGCAACCGAAGTATTGCCTCAACCTTGAAGGGATCTACCCTAATCCCTTCCCTAGACACAATGAATCCCAATAACCGACCGGATGTAACCGCGAAAATGCACTTGTTCGGATTCAATCTAATCTTATAGAAACGACATCTTTCAAATATTTGCCGGAGGTGAGCAGGATGATCCATCCTCTTTCGAGAATGAGCAGCTAAATCATCTAAGTATGCCTCGATAATATTTTTGATGTCGTGGAAGGCATATGACATGGCCCGCTGAAAGGTAGCCCCAGCATTTTTAAGACCAAAAGGCATCTTCTTGTATGCAAACTTACCCCAGGGACAAATAAAGGCAGTCTTATGTTGATCTTCAGGACGGATAGTGATTTGATTATATCCGGAGAAACCGTCCATGAAGGAGAAAATCTCATTACCGGCACACTCGTCAATGATCTGATCGATAAATGGTGTGGGGTAATTATCTTTAGGACATGCTTTATTTAGGTCTCTGAAATCGATGCAAACTCAAATCGTTCCTTGCTTTTTATCTACGGGAACGGGATTTGAAACCCATTCAGTCAAAGGAACAGGGAAAATGAATCCCGCCTTAAGCAGCTTCTCAACCTCAGCTTTGATAGCTGCTGCCTTCCTAGGATTGACCGGACGAAGTTTTTGCCTTACCGGCTTAGCATTTTCATACGTCTTGATCTCATGTTGGACAATAGATGGATCTATTCCAGGCATTTCCTCATAAGACCAAGCGAATACATCCCTATACTCTTTAAAGAGCTCGGTGTAAATTTGAACCTCTTCACGGGAAGATTCAGCTCCGATGAAGACATTCTCAATAATATTGGGATCCCTGGAAATGTTCACCGGGATAGTAGGAGAAATCACAGCCATGTTCCCTTCAGCATAAACCTGTGTTGGTGCTAAAGGGTTCAAGACTGGGTGAACAGGACCAGGAGACGGAGGACTTGGAAAACTTGTTTCAACTTCGCTCAAGTTAGGTAAAAAGTAAGACCGATGATGCAAATCATCCCACGGTCTATTTATACCGCTATAGATTCCGTGATGGCCCTTCGGGATGGAGGAGTATTATCAAGGTAAGGCCCCGGGTAGAAGAAGAACTAAGTGTCCAAGCCATTGCCATCTCCATCCAACTCATCCGGGAGAAAGAGGATGGAATGGACTCTGGCAGAGTCAACAACAGATCGATAAGCAATCTCGCCTTTGTGACATTGGAACGCCATTCACTCACTCCTCTGACCTTCCCAGTAATGTGGCTAAGAGGGGGAAGGAAACCAAGGGTCCGAGCACATAATGAGTTCTCAAAGAACTTTCAAGAGGAGCCTCGAGGATGAAATTGAATTTTATATGAATCGTAGGAGGTGGAATATCAAAAGTACCCATCAATAGAATACATTCCAACCCCTAAATTCCTCAAAATGCATCTCTGGTATTATCCAACTTTGGGATAGTTGAGTCGTAGATGCATTTGGGTCTACAGAGGACAAGCCTCTAGTTGGTCCATCAGAATAATCTCATTTCATGAGGGAAACAAATAATCCGAATAATGAGGATGCAATAGCATCCATCTCATAACCGCTTTCGCCTAAATGGTTGTAGTCCAAGCTTGCATCAACTATATCAACCTCTATATTTGACAGCTTTTCCCCCAACACAGACATAGGCAAGCCGGGACAATACCATGTGGTCCGTGAGAATGACCGTCAAACGCAGTCGAAGAGGCAGAGACATGGAAATCACCGCGGAGATCCAATTCCCCTTCAAAGATGTGAGACATCACACATGGGAAGCACCATCGGGACGACCGTCTCAAAAAATATTGCATTTTCGATACATCGACGGATATGAAAAGCCATATGATGGGGGAGTCTCTTTTTAAAATTAGACATATCGAATGTAATCATAAGAGAGTTCTTTGAATACACACCTAATTGCGTTGAGTGAGTTAATCACAACAGAAGGACAAGACTCGAGCACCTCAAGAGCCGACATGGCACAAGGACCTTCGCGCCGCATCTTCCAATAGAGTGAAGTTTTGGGCAGCCTCTTAGCATTTGGATTAATCATCGTACACTTAGTAGATGCTTAGCATCCGAGGTATAGGCTCAACAATAGGCCTCGTAACATGAGAAGTTACTCCCGCAGCATCGGGAGTACTCCTTAGCTTTCAAGACTCATCTTCGCAACAATCATGGGATCTCGTAGCGACATCCACGTGAGCACTCACTGCGTGTTTGATAGAATTTCCCTCTCTCGGGTGCCTCCCGCAGGAAGGCCCGCACTTTGGATTCGCGCGAACAACTAGATGTTTCCCTTGGGGGAAAAGGGTTTTGTCGGCCAGCCTCGGAACCGAAAGAACCCCCGCCGAGCTAACAAGCGCTGCATCCCCGACTTTAGGGCAAAGGTGTGGAAGATGGTCTCCATCACACAACTCGCATGGAAAGTTCACTTTATTTTTATCCTTTTTGACCCCTCACCAACATGCTCGTTGGTTTTATTCACATTACCCTTCCCATTCTTGCCCTTTTTCTTATTATTCGTCCTTTCTTCTTCCCTTCGCATTGTTGATTTCCTTTGGGATCGAAGTTTGGATGGCATTTACCGACAAAGATTGGGAAGGCAGTGAATTCAAGAGGGCACAGCTCGACCGCCGCAAGGAGTAGATTGTATAGACAACCGTCGTAATTGAGTAAGCAAAAAAGAAGGCACCACTCATTGATCGACTGCACTCCAATAAGTCCATCACCATGAGGACCCTGGCTTAGTCTTGATACAACTATAATTTATTTAGACATTGGGAAAATATTTAAGGATGACCTTGTGACCGAGAATATATCAATCTGCTTTCGTTGGGCCCTAAAATAGCCCTCGTTCCCTCGTAAAATACCCCAGACAAGGATACATCTTTAGAAATATCTAACTACAGAGATTTCAAAAACCATTCCAAAAGGAATTCTCCCTGAATATGAGCTTTAATAAGCCTCTTCCTTCTCCGCCATTCCCGAATATGGTCGAAATGTGGGTTGCATTGTCCTGTTTAAAATTAGCTAGGATTTTACCCCAACATCATACCGTACAAGCAACCGGAAATGATCGTAACAAATGTACCAGATTCCAAAATAAACTACTCCCGCAACTAGCGATAGCACTTGCGCTCGTTTCCGCTAAGGTGCGTTTGAAACAATCTCAAACTCTAATCGAATCATCAATCGTGACTTAGATGAACACCATAAATGGAAAGTGGTGATGTGATTAGCCGATCCTCTCCATTCTTTCCTTCGCCTTGAAATGTCCGAAGGTAGCTTCGGGGTCGTGACCGGAGGCCACCTTGTGACTATCGGATCGGATAATTCGTCAATTTCGACAAATCTACAAGTTCAAAGTCGTCGAAAAGGTAAACGAGGAGGAGCTCGAGGATTCCATCCGCATGGGATGGATTTCAACATCGCAAAAAGAATACTCCTCGGGATTTGATAAGGCACCGTGCTTCCCGTAAGGAACTCGTAGAAAAAGGAGAAGAACCTCCTCCCCAACGCAGTTAACAAAGATCGACCCGCCCACCCTCCATATTGAATGAAGAGGAAAGCCCCCCGATAGGGGTTCCGTGCATTAGAAAGAGGAAAAGGTCCGATAAGCACCTCGACTCAAGGGAAAGAAGTATTCCCTTGGTGACCAAGCAGTAAACCGATTCCCTACCCCACTCGTTGTAAACATAGGGTTCCAACCCGTAAAAGTAGTCGAATTCCGACCTCCGGCATCAAAGGGCTGAAACTCCTGAATTTAGTAAACGGAAGCGACCCTAAAGAAGGATTCAAACTAGGAATATGCCTAGTTCCGAAGGGGAACCCTTGGAAATAAGTTGATAGATTCAGCTATGGAAGACATGGGTGTAGATGCAACTGCCAGGTCAGTAAAAGGAAATGAAGGAATCCCGCTTAGTGGGAATTCCAAACAAAGGGACCAAAATAGGAAGATTGTGCTTGGGTGAAACCAGAGCCAAACACAACCTGGTACTAGAAGCAATCAAAGATATAGCAATTGTGCCTCCGGCTTGGCTGCATGAGTCCGAATGCCTCAGCACCTGCTGCCCGAAGTTTCCGTTCCCGCCGGGCGACGAAAGGTGTGATTAATATGGGATCTTCTAGTCTTGCGTACTCGGTCCGATGTACCGAACAACGAATGGATAATCGTGAGGAATAGGAGATGGAAGGATCGCAGGGTTGAGATACTTCCTCTACTTGTACTTCTTCTTCCGTAACAAGACTCTCAAGGTGAGTGGAACGCTCCTCTCGGAACCAACACCGGAGCCAATTACAAAACCTTCAATCCTCGGTGAGGATCTCTCTCCACTACGTCGCATGCCAGGTGGTATTCACCTCAAGCAATTACTCCTACGCCTTCTTGAAGAAGGCTCGGACTCTCGAGATAACCCCCGGATTCTCCTCATCGACGAGGCGCTTGATTAGCCATTTAAAAAAATTTAATTAGACTCAAAAAGTATAAAGCTAGGCAAGTTAGAGCAAAAGAGCACACACTACAAAAAATCCCCCGAGATAATAATCAAGCAACACTTCTTCAAAATATTTCCGCTCCATGATTAGCACCGGATACCAAAATACAAGAAAGCGAAGAATAGGAGCTCGAAAGTAGTCTAGGATACAGCCCAGGCCTACCAGCGAAGGTAACAAATAGTTACGCTGAACACCTCCTAACAACAGCCTTTGTCGGCACAAGTACCCAAGCTTCATAAGGGCACCCCCGGTATACTACCGGAAGTGATACGACATCCGCCTGTGCCACAGTATTCTCAGCCACCTATGTGGAACCTAGGAATGGCACCAGGCACCAATCTATACGAAGCCGGGCGAAACGGTCTTGAGTTCGCATCTAGCAAATCGCAGAGGGGTATCTCTTCTCGGCCTTCACTTCCCCTCGCTGACTCTCCGGAGGAGAGCTTTCCCGGTCCACCTAACGGAGTTGGATTCTCATTTTCAATTAATAAAATTCCTATGTTTTTGTTTGAGCGGCCTTGGAGAGTTAACTCTCCCACTACCTAATCCAAGGCCCTACAACCTAGCTAGTTAGTGTATGACACTTAATAAAAAACTTGCTAGTTGTTTTTAAATTATAGCGCTCTTAATCGGTATTTGTTATATTAAGTAAAAGGATACGGAAAATGAAACTCGTGGTGTTTTGTGACGCGTAAAAGAAATTAATGAAAACCAAACTACATGTAATATGCATTTTCGATGAAAAGAAATTTCTACACGGTTCACGAGATTATATTTTTTCTTTCAAATATCAAACTCACACTCGCAAAATCTATGAAAATGACTATAAATGCTTAAGTGCACCTAATGGACACAACTAAGAGCATGCAAATTCTAAGATGCACTTCCTGAAAAGAGAAATTTCCCAACAATCCTTCAGTTTTTATCATTTCATTGTCCACAACTAGTTCCCAAAAGTAGAAACTCTCAATATGAAGACACCAAAATATGCTTGAAAACAAGAGAAAGAAACCAATGACAATTCTTTCCAAAATCAAGTCAAAAACCAAAGGCAAGAAATACCAACCAAGCTTCAAAAGATGTAAGCAACAAAACGAAAACAAATGAAAAACAAAAAGCAATGACAAAACAAAATGTTTTTTGAGCTTTTGAATTTTATAAAAAGGAAGAGCTCAAAGAGACTAATGAAAATTATCCAATTACCAAGCCAAACAACTCAATTTCAAGCAAAACTTCAAAAAATGCTCCAAAATCTTATAGTGCTACCTTAGCAGTGCAAGATTTATATGAGCAAAAGAAGACAAGAAACTCAGTAACTCACCGTAAGAATAGTACAACTCATAGGCATAAACAAAAACTTCAAAGAACCAAGAAAGACTCTTCTCAAAATTGCAACAAGACCTAGTCAAATGAACTCAAGAAAACTAACCAAAAAATGGGCAAAAATCGAAGCGCAAAGCAAGACACAAGGCTAGGAAAGAGTATATGAGCGGAAGCTCTCCGTCCGATGTGAAGCTTAACAACCAAGAACTCAGAAGAGATCTGTACTCAAACCAAATGCAAGCACTGAAACAAGATTTTCTAGGTAAGCCGGCTCTTCAAGCAAACAAGAGAGAGAAAATACCAATGACCGCTTTCAACACAATCTAGAGGATATAAAGACACTCGAGAAGAACAAAATTCTCCAAGGCACAGACAAGACCAAAAGTCAAGAAAATCAAAAATTTCAAAATTTGCCCAAGACACGCCACTATGTTTTGAACAAGCATGCATACATCTAATTTGCTCAAAGGAAAACTCGCGTATAGGCGACTTCCTTTGAAGAAAACTCCATGTATATGCGTCCGTGTATAGACAAACTAATGTATGAAAAGGTAATAATGAAAAAAAAAATATCAAACCCGGATACAAAGAACCAAGGATTTAGTCCGACCGAGAAAAAGTTAACTGACCGCTAATAATGATTCAAACTATTGAAACCTTTAAACAAATTTAAACCACTCAACAAGGGAATCAAAAAATGCGATCCGCAAGGAGTTCCGCCCGTTTCGGGAAACACCCCAGAGGTTTGTTGGGTCAAAACCTCCACACAGACTGTAGGCATGTTATTCAAGAAGGATCACACAACCAATTTGTGCCAAAACTAGATAACATCGATAGTAGAACTCACCCGTAATCTTACGTTGATGTAGATCCCGCGGGGTCCAAACCCCCCACCCTTCTTCCTCCTTAAGCCGAAAACCAAGAAGAAAAGTGCAATTTAAAATCTAGTTGTACATAACATATATATTTACCATAAATGGGAAACAAGTGGAGAACCATGTGAAACATTATATAAACAATAATAAATGCTTAAATAATAATATTTTCACATATACAAGTAGATGTTAACACGTGACTTCAGGAACAAGATGGTTCTTCTTCATTATGAATAGTATGTACGTAATAAAAGTGGAGAGAGCACCTCGAATCCTTCCACAATCTTCGAACGTACCGTCGTCCGCATCCGTCCCGCCCTTGCCTCGCTAAGATATTTTCAAGACTTGTGCACTCGATATGGCATATGAACTCGACAGAACATCTCCAGGAAACAAGGGTTTCCCGTAAAAATCGGGGAAAGTGCAGGAGGAGTACGGGAAATCGTACTCTGAATTGGGATTCCAACACAGCGTATAATATCTATAAAATTTATCTCTCCCTTAGGCCATACACATGAGGGGATTTTATACTCCTCAAAGTAGTTTCACCGCTAGAAAACAATAAGCTACTTAGCCGGGGTGGTCAAACCACGGAGTAACCATCAACCCAAACAAATAGGAATTTTTATATATATTTTTAATGATTTTAATGGCATACGTGGAAAAGTACATGTGGACTCACGTATATACATGGAAAATTCGGGGCATACCCGCATATGATTTTTAACATCGCTATGAATTTTGTTCAAGTTTGTGGGAATGGGTGCCCAAGGCCATGTAGACAATCATGAATCACATAAGGGTGAAAAAAATGACTCTATAACACTACTACTTGCCGCACAATATTCTCTTGTGGTGCAACATCATCTAATCTAATACTATTTAGCTATGGAAGTTGGTATAATCAAAATGAAGATAGATAATGAATATATATATATATATATATATATATATATATATATATATATATATATATATATATATATATATATATATATATATATATTACTAATTAATTACTTCGTTATATCTATAGTCATTTGATCCACCATCAATGTGCCCATATTTCGTTGTTGTTTCTATTAAAATCTAACATTACTTTTAAACAACATTTGTTGCAAGGGGCAATAAAACTTACCATCACCCCTTTTTCCCTCTTGAATTTTTTTCCACCTCTAATGTTTTCTTCATGCCATTGATGCAAATTATCCTATAAAGGAAAAAAATAATTATGTTTTTTTACTAGACAAAATACCATATCCTTTCGAATCATCACATATAGTAAATTTTGTCGCAATTATATAAAAATTCGTCAAAAAACATCTTTACAACATGCCCTATATATTTAAAATAAACCATCGCTATTAGACGCTAGTTGACAAAGTCAACTTTGACTTTGTCAAAGGGAAAGTGGATGGTTCAATAAACTGTTCTTTCATATCCGTTGGTATACTACTATTACAACATGAACATTGCTATAGTGATGTTGTCTTATATTATTTGTTTCTATAGTGACACCCTAGCTGGTGCGTCACAATAGCGACACTTTTTTGTAGTGTCACAAGAGCGACAAATATCACATCGACATTGAAAGTGAAAGATACGACTTAGCAGTAGATTAGAAAGCTGGGAGAAAATTTGGGGAAAATTTCCAACAATAAGTCAACACTCGTCGAATTAAAGTGTCAAGAAATCGACCATACGTACTAGTGACCCTCATATTCGTCATGTGAATCATTAATGATAATCAAAAATTCCATTTAGAAATGCACTTCTTTCCTAGAGTGAAGAAAGCTCTTACAAGAGGAGATAAACATATCACATCGTTTTTGAAAGAGGGTGAGATTTTTGTTGGTTTTCAATGTTGGTGGAGCTCATCAGGTAGTTTCTCTACTAGGCAATGAATTGAATATTGGGAAACTTTGTTTACCTTACCTGGTTGTCATAATGTTGGAAATTCTATTATCTAGAGTCTACGTTGATTGAAATCAACAACATGGAATATTAGAGTTTTTGTATCAAGGTTGTCCATGGACTTTCATGTACCTCCTACGTCTTAGGAGATTGGCTGTAAACTCTCTCTAGTAAGCTTAAAATCACACCATTTATGACATGTCATGAGCAAAATATTCGAAATGATATGATATCGAGGTTGTTTCTCTTATTAATTCTACTATTAAGTGCTTTACTTATTTTTTCTCCACATATTTAGTTGTCACATTTTAAATGTTTTTAACATCTTTAATTATTATCCGTAAGGTAAATTTTCTCCCCATTTGTGTAATTTGGAATCTACCCACACTCTATCTTTTATTCCAAACTTGGAATGAACTCCACTATTCATGACTCATTGATTATTAGCCCTGACCCTACTCACATTTAATTTGGAACTTTTTTCTCGAGACCTTTTTCCGTCTACACTTAGTGCTTATAAGACATCGAGGTTCTTCACCTTCACCCCGATATATATATCTAAAGACCATGTTGATTCATTCATCCTCCTCTCCTAAGATCTCTATCGGTCCCAATTATTGTCATAATGTGACCATTAGAAGGAACGATGTTTGAAACCTTAAAATAATCTCGATTGTCATCGACATTGGATCTTCACAATATTTATACAACATTCAATCCTCGGGTCCATCATCTTTTGGTATGACCATATGTTTCTTCGATTTCTCAATTATTTGGGCCTAGAGATAATATTTTTCCACTATGAGGGATTACTTCATGATAATCATGTCCTTAAACATCATGGGCTTGGGGTATGATAAAAAAAATCCTCGTACTCTATAATTTGATTGGATTTAGACCACCCCCTCTATTATCCTTTTACAAGAGATGATGATGATTGGAGACAAAATTTGGCCCATTCTCCTCCACATTTTTCCCGAGTGGTGGTAAGTGTACCGTGAATCTCTTGGGTTTATCCGGTGGTCTTTCATTTTTTTTTGGATACTAAGGTCATGAATTTTATTTTCTATAAATCCTTTGAAAGTATCCTTCTACCAAGTTTCTTCTGGGGCTCTTGAAGGAAATATTTAATATTCTTAATACATATGTGCCATATTAGTTCGCATAAATTGGAATCTCTCGGGCGTGTTAAACATGGGGTCCTTTGAACAGGATTTGAACCTCACCATTGAAGATAATGAGGGTTGGGTTGATCATTGAAGAGTAGACCCATTGCTTGGGTAATTCAACAATCATTTTGTTAGGAACCACTTGGTGGATATTTTTTTTTCTCCCTTTATCTCCGACATGGAGAAATTTTGGGTTGTGTCCATAGGCATCGCTAAGAGACTTGATTTTTTTCACAAGCCTTTTTAAAAAAAAATTCAGTGCTTAGGGTCTCAAAATATTGGGTTATTCCATCCCAAATTTTGGACCATTACCTTATCATACTCAGTGCTAGGCATATGGGGATTGGTTCTCCCGTTAGAATTTAATCACCACTACTTAAAATTTCTTGAATTTCATTCCTTAGTGCATACTTTTAGGCACTAGGGTTGACCCCTTGATCACATATTTGGAATTTATTGGATACGTTGAGGGATCTTAAAAAGTCTATCACTAACTAGATCTTGAATAAAAGAGGAAGCATATTGATGAAATTTTTAAGTTATTGATAAAAACATTGTAACATTTGTAAATTTTAGAGATTTAATATATTTTTTTCCAGGGAAAATACATCCCTCACCTTCAAGCCAGAGGTCTATGGGTGAAATATGAGATTTTTGACCTAGAGGAAAGGAATGGGGAGATACATGGGCTAGAAAGAACTTTATTTTATCAATCAAGAGTTAGATTAGAGGGTCGTGATGTGGTACCAATGTAGATAAGAACTGGCATAGGGGTCTCTTCAAAGTAGGACATTTTTTCCATTCTCAACTTCCAACACATATGGTTAATTAATGATACGGAAAGCCTTTGCGATACCTTTCTATAAAATAAACACATTCAAAGAGGTTTTTAGGGAAGAAAATATAGTGTAGGGTGGATAGAGGGATTATATATTTTTTGGTCATGACATATTCCATACAGCTTAGTCCCTGAATGAGAATCATACAATTTTTGTCACAATGCTAGTGAAACTTTTGGAGAAGTTTTATCCCCCGTCCACCGTAGGATTTTTGAATAGCACTAGATTTCCAAGAAGTGTTGGAAGACAAACGATTTGAAGGAGTTCACAGATAGTGATATTCCCAAGATCACAAGAACATGCCTGGGTACCCTGAAGCATGGAAGAAGAATGAAAGAAGGTAGAGGGATTATGTTAGAAAGGAGTTCGATATCTTATTGTCTCGAAACTCCATGGAAAGGAAACTCCATAGATATTTGGAAGGCTTCCAAATATATTTGTTTCAAAACAACACCAACCGTACATTCAAATCTAGCTTTGAAAGACATGTTCTCAAAAAAATCAAGATGGAGAAATGTGACACAATACCAAAATAATTCTGGATGAAGTTCACGCAATCTTGAGATGATCTTGGAAGTTTGGGTGTGATTCGTTGTCGAGGATGATCTAGTGAACTTGACACTTCCGTACCTTCCCAAAGTTTTCATAGCTACCATGATTTGGTGAATGGGAGGGAGAATATACTAGATCGGGTGCAATCCGTGATCCGACTTGGTACAAGAATAGATTCAATAGAATACTAGAGATGGATCCTAATCAAATACCTACAGAGAGGAGAACTATGCCTTGGCCGGAAATGCGAACAAAGAAAGGTAACGCTGTCCCATTATAAATCATACATGTGGTCGTGGAAGGTAAGAAGAAGGACTTGTTGAATATTAAATGTTTTCATTGTCATGAGCTTGGTATTTGGTGAGCTCCGGTATTGCACCAAGATTGCCGCAACTCCGGCGTCACCCTACATTACTTTATCAACCTGGTTTCAGACAACTTGAGGTGATAGTGCTATATACATAGCGTATTCATTTTGTTCATGTCATCCTCTTCTACCTCTACGAAAGGGTGCTACTTAGTTCTCATGAAGTCCGCTTTCACACTTCAATGAACACAGCAACTGCGTAAAATGGAAATGACATAAAATGAAACTAACTCAATTTGTAGAAAGGAAATGGCATAAACGAAACACTTAAATTGGCAAAGGAAACTAATTTAGAACACACTTAACTTGTCCAATCGGCTAAACACACCCTACTCTATCTATCATGCTCCTATATGTTTATTCATGGCCTAATCAATTTTAAATAAGTGTGCTTGCGCTTGAGGAAAAAGGGCTAAAGAGGCTAATGGAGGGATTAAGCATGAAACAAGGCTTAGAAGTGGAAAGAGCGGTGTTAAACCTTATAAAACCTTATTATAGTTTAGAAATGGCTTTGGAGCGGAATTTTTGCAATTACGATGGTAGAGAAGCGGGAGTACAATTCGTGAGTGGGAGAAAAGTGTGATTTGTGAAAAATAAAATATGTGAAGTCCGAAGTGCTAGTAGAGTAAACATTGTGATTATATGTATAATGTTATGGCAATATGTGATATCACAATATCGCAATCGCCTATTGGAAGTGGTAAGTGTTAACAAACCAATTAAATGGTGTGAAGTCCGAAATGATGGGTAACGTCACAAAGGGGACCGATGGCTGAATGCGATATCAATATCACAATCGGTGGGCGAAAGGAGTAAGCGTTAAAAGAAAAGGGGTAAATGTTGCAAAGTATGATTACGATGTATAGGTAGCAGGAGAACCGAGAAGAAATGGAGGAGGTCAAAATTCTGATGTTTTGTCATGTTAAAATGGTCAGATAGCTTCAACGGAAAGCGAAGGAATAGAAGAGACTTAAGGGTTCTTTTGAAGTGTTTTTGGGAATAAGAGTGTGAAACTTCAAATAAGTGAAAATAGAAGGGGATGGAAATATTACGCCGCAGATGAAAATGAAGCTGAAGAAGAGGGTGAAATTTATGGAACTTGTTTAATTACTTCCCAGCAAACAAACATGTGGATTCATGGATGGGAAAATAGAAAAGAATGTGATAAAACCGTTGAATAGAAATCAATTTTTTTTTTAGTCTCCGTAAAAAGCCTACCCCCCATCGAGCTCTATTGACAAGAGATTAGAAGGAAAGTCTAGATCCACAACTTTTAGATTTTGATCCTCCATTCTATTAAGCAAATGAAAATCTATAGCAGAAATTCGAAACAACAACTTGAAACTATTAGAAGTAATATTAACTAAATGAAAGAAATAAAAAATAACTAATGAATAGAAACAAACTAGATAAATGATAGAAAAGAAAGAATGGTAACAAGAAGAGAAGTCGAGGTGCACATGGATTGGGTTCAATCCATGAGCCCAAATCTTGAACAGATCGACGAAATTATCCAATTTTATTGCATTAATAAATGAAACTATTGCAAATCCTGAAGGTATTAAACAACAAAAGCATAATATAATGAGTTTGGATGACATGGGATGGAATGGAATGAAAATGGAATGGAATGGACCGTATCAGAATGAACTAGAATCGAATAGCCGGACCGGAATGGAATAGAAAACAACCCCAGTTAGCTTTTGATTAGCTTTATTTATCAGCTAAGGGTAGCTACCAACAGCTCCCTAAAAAATAGGTAACGAATCCACTTGACTCCAAGTGAAATATGGCCGGAGTGCACTGGTCTGAGTCGCTTGGCTGCCTCTAGAATTCTAATTGCCGTAGGAGACTTCATGAGGATCCCTCTTGGGCTTCTTGAGTTAAGAGGGTGGAAAAATCCCCTTGAATCTCCACAATATTTCCCCCCACCCTAATTTCCCTTGCTATTGTGCTCATTTATTCTCCAATCTTTGACTTTCCATTGATAGCAAATGTCCCTAAATCATTCTCCACCATAATCTTCCATAATATTCTCACAATGTTCGCAAAAATAACCAATATTAGCAAATATGAAATTACCTTTAAACATTGCTAAGAAAATATTGAAGCATAAGAAAACATTATTAAGTATAATATAGGATTTACTTATGTGTGTGTGTGTGTGTGTGCATAAGGAAGGTAGATGGGCTATGAAAGTCAGATAACCTTTGTTTTATGTCTAATTTAGAGGCCCATCACTACCCCCCACCGAATTTTTTCTCATCCTCTGAAAGCAAACGTATTCATTCTCCCCGCCTTATGAGTTTTCCATATGTTGCCTTATTTTATTTTCTCTCTCGTTTATCGTCTAAGTGTGCCGCTTCTCCCCGCTAATTCTTTGTTATTCTCTTCATTTATTCTTGTAGTGCCTACATGGATGTCCTCGGATGCCTTAAGAAAATATGTTTTATTAATAGTGGTGGATCCACCTTTCATTTGACTTTTTTCTTTTTTGTTCTCTTTTCTTTATTTTATTTTTATTTTTTTTTATTTTTTATATTGCATGCAAAGTAAACCACAGCTTTTTTTTTCTATGACCCACTTCACCCTAGTTATCCCTAGCACCCCTTGTCTTCTATTATAATGAACTTCTTACCTACTTCAACAAGTCCTTTTTACATTTTTCATCTTTTCTTTGGGGAAAAGGTGAGCTAGTTGCTAGATAAGGTTGAGGTTTCTCGCCATCGATTTTGGCTATAAAAAAACTGGCCATACACACTTTTTAATGTTTTATTAAGCTAAAATATTCTATTTTGTTGGCATGATTGGAATACCCCAGCCTTACCATCGATTTTGTTTTCCTTGCGGTGATATTGAAGTCGCCGATATGGTTATTGAAGTTGTCTTCCCAGGTTCTCAAGTTGCATGTGATAACATAATTGAGGTCCTTTGGAGCTTCTCAGTAGAGGAGGAGGAAGTCCAAGTTTGACTACCTTTAATGAGGGTGTTGACCAAATTTATTTTTTCCAACTTTTGTTTTCCAAATTTTTGCAAAGATTGGAGAGTAAATCAGCATTCCGCTGAGAGATACATGGAGAAATCTTTAATTTTTTTTTATATAAGTCCTACTAGTCGCCTTGAGGTTTTCCAACACATATCTACCTAGCACCCAAGGAGGTTTTCACCAGGGATTTTTTATTTTTCTCTTTTTTCCCAACCCAATGACGGCCTCATGGAGGTTTTCAATCACACCAATCTTAGACACCCCAAAAGAGTTTTTGACCTAAGATTTACTCTTCCTCTTTTTTCTTTTTTTTTTTTTCTTTTTAACTTTCCTACTCTACTTGAAAAACAAAAAAAAAAATTTCAAGTATAGAATACTTATAATGGAGCCATGTACACATCAAGATGACAAATAAAATCATGTGAACACTTGGAATACATGCTTTGACATGTACTCGAATATGAGAGATGAATTTCTTTGACTAGATTTATTAAGTACTATCTGAGAAGAGTGTGTTGCTACAACTTAATGACCGTTTGGAACCATATGTCAATATAGTTGTGATGCCCCCGGTTCACTTGCTAAGTTGGATCACCTTGGATGTCCTTCTATTATGGTGTTACCAAATCTTCCTTTTACAATTTTCGAACACATGGAGTGAAAATGTCAGGTAAATGATGAGGGAACTTTCTCAACATCTTGTCTAATTCTAATTTCTACTGAAGAAGTGCATCCCTCGATCTTTTGATCTCCTCATTTGGACCTTCCTCTTCTTGATGTTGTCTCCTTCGATGAAATTAAGAAAATCTCTTCTTTTCAATACCTTTCTGAATCCAATATGTAGACCATTTAGATCAAGAGGATATGTTTGGTAGTGTTTACCCTTGATTGTAAGTGAGGTGGAGATATTTCCACACAAGGGTTTGGAAATGGTGGTACGTAGCTGAGTGGGGGTGGATATATGAGATGGATGTGGTTGAGGTTGTGGTCATGGAGGTGGAGTGGTAGGGATAGCATGAGTTTCCGGTATGGAGGATATTTAGGGAAATATTGATGATGTTGAGGATTTTACCAATAAGGACCTTGCCAACCATATTGAAAAGATTGGTTTTGGGGTTGATATGGCCAAGTTTGCCAAGGAGGGAGTGTGTCCCAATTATTTTGAGATAGATGTGAATAAGCTTGGCACTAGAAGTGGGTCCTCGATCATATCACCGACTTCAGGGATGATGGTCTCCTTGAGCTACATAACATATCTTTGGTGATTTCCTTGCCCATTTTCTTCCCGGTAAACTTCTTTTAAACACTGGGAATGATGAAAAAAATTTAGTAGCATATGATTCTACATGGATAACAAAAATATTAGCATCTTCATTTTTCTCATTTTGAATTCTCAACAGTTTCACTTGTTCACTTAGATCACAAGAATTTATGTCTTAAAGTTGTTGCCAGCCCCAAGTTCATCTTGCCTTACCAATGTTGATGCTAACTTGCTTACTTCCCTTTCCCCTTCCTTCTGATATGCACTTGCATGTTTCACAAATTTCTTCAAATGACAATTGATATACATATCCTTTGATTTCATGAGATTAAGGAGATCAATCCACTCATCCCTCATTGTTCTAAGTAAGAGAGTTTTTTAGTGTGTCAAATCTCTAAAATGATGCAATTTTTCCCTCTTTAACATTATACATAAACCTCTATTAGATCCGTTCTCATATTCTTCTTGGTTCATTCTAAAATTTCCTCTCTAAGATCAATATCTTTGTATTTTTCTAGAAATATATTTTGCATATCATTCCATGATCTTATTGAATTAGTACCTAGACTCATGAACCATTTAAGATTAGTCCTTCAATGTTGCAAGAAAACTTCGCTTTTTAGTGTGTGATAAGTATCCATAAGACCTACAAAGTATCTCAAATTCAAATAGAAATTTTTCTCGAGATCCTCTTCTCATACCATGGAATTTGGGAAGGAAATATGAGGATGTCTTTCATATGTTCATCAAGTCCATATCTCTTTGATGGGAAACCCAATAATATCTTCTTCATTGTCATCATATCCAAAAACTCTCTTCTACCTTCAAAATGTATGGTGATGTGGTTCTTACCGCACCATGTGGTTAAGTGGGGTCATAGATGGAGAAAGCTTTTTTTTTTTTTTTTTTTTTTAATTCGAGTATCCCTACTCCTATGAGGCATGAAAATCAACATTTTTGTATTTTTTTTAATATTTTTGAAATGGCATGAAAATAAAGGAACGGGAAAAGAATGGTAAAATAAAATCAAAGCATCTACTAGAGGCCTCCCCAGAAACAATGCCAAAAAGTGGTGAGCCCTGTATTTCTCACCAAGAGTGCTACAACTCCTGTATTGCCTGATGCGCCATTTATCAACCCAAGGTTCATAAAAACTTGGAGGTGACAAAGGTTATATATATAGCAGATGAATATGTTCATTATCCTCTTCTCGCCTATGAAAGGGTGCTACTTCTAGGGTTCTCAATGAAGTCTCTGTCACACTTAAATGAAATGAAAATAAATTGTAGAAAGGAAATGAAAGAAATGAAACTAATTCAATTTGCGTAAAGGAAATGGTTAAATGTACACACTTAAATTTCCCGTAAAGGAAACTAATCTCGTACCACACTTAACTTCAATAATCAGCTAAATACACAATACTCTATCTATCATGCTCCTAGTCTACAGTTAATCATGACCTAATTCTAATTTGAAGAAGTGTGCTTGCATTTTGGAGTGAAAAAGTGATAAAGATGCCAATGTAGGGATTAATGCATGAGACAAGGCTTAGAAGTGGAAAGAGTAGGGTTAAACCTTATAAAACCTCATTATAGCCCATAACATGCTTCGAGAAGAATGTTTTTAAAATTGCGATGGCGGAGAAGTGAGGCATGTTTTAGAGCGGAGCGATGCAAGCATTTCTAGAAAAGGTGAAATCTACGAAGAGCAAAGTGCGACGGTAAACATTACGATTTTTACGTGTAAATGTCAAAGTGTGACATGATATCACAATATCATAATCGGCTATTGGAAGTGGTGGGCAGCACTGTAAAACCAATTAAACAATAAGGTGAAAATGCAATGGTAGGAAGATGGGACCGTTGGTAAGACGATCACAATATCACAATCGGCAAATACAGCGAAAAGTCTTAAAATAAAAGGATAAATTTTGCGAAGTGCGATTGCGATATATGGTAGCTGAGAACCGATAAGAAAAGGGTGTAGGTCAAACACGATTGGTTGCTGCTGCATTAAAATGGTTGTGATAGCCGCAGAACGTGAAAGAAGGAATAGAATGTAGACTTAGTTGTTTTAAAAGTGTTTTTGGGAATAAAAAGGGTGGCGACAGTCGCAAATAATGAAAATATAAGGGGATAGAAGTATACCGTAGAGATGGAAATGAAGTGGGAAGGTGAGGGTGAACTTCTCCTAACTTTAATACTACATCCCCGCAAAAAACCTCGTAAATTCATGTATGGGAAATTGAAAAGAATGTGTGATAAAAACAAGAAATTAAAAATCAATTTTTTTCATAGAAACCTACATTGACACGTATGAGAAGGGAAGTCTAGATTCATAGCTTTTAGAGTTTTATCCTCCATTCTATTAAGCAAATGAAACCTACAACATCAATTCGAACAACAACTTTGAAACAGTAAAAGCAAGATTATTCAAATAACAGAAAAATAACTAATGGACGTAAAAAACTTGCTAAATGTATTTACAAAAAGGAAAGAATGAGCCATGTGACAGAAGAAGCTCGTGCACATGGATTGGCCCTAATCCATGAGCCTAACCTTCTCGAACTAGATCAACTAAAATTCACTTGGGAATACTCATTGCATTAAAATCAAATATTATTACATCTCGAAGGTCTTAAATGAAAATCCATGAATGGAAAGTGGATGGCATCGGATGGAATGGAATGAAAATGGAATAGAATGGATCAAATAGTGAATGGACTGTAATCAAATTAGAGCTCAATGAATGGACTAGAATCGACCATAATTAGCCCTTGATTAATATGGTTTATTTATCCCACACAGCTACCAATATTCCCCTAAAAAGTAGGTAATATATCCACTCTTTGACCTGCCAGTTACGTGAGTGCACTTGGTCTTGAGTCACTTGGATGCCTCCGGGAATTTGAATTGTCGAGGGGATCTCATGAGGATCCTCTTTGGTCGCCTTGAGAGTTAAGGAGGGTGGACCTCTTCGAATCTCTCCTAATATTTCTCCGAAATTTCCCGATATTGTGCTCATTTATTCTCCAATTTTGAATTTCAAGTGGCAGTGGAGAAAACTTAAATCATCTCCTTCTCCAAATGTTCATAATCCGCCAAATATTCTCACAATATTCTGCCAAAAAATAACCACTTAGGCACACAAATATGCAATTACCTTTAAACCTTCCTAAATAAATATTGGAAGCATAAGAAAACATTATTGGTGTATAATAGGAGAGATCTAATTTATATATATATATATATATATATATATATATATGTGTGTGTGTGTGTGTGTGTGTGTGTGTGTGTGTGCATAAGGAAGTTAGATGGGTTTAAGAAAGGTTAGATGGGCCTTATTTTTATGTCTAATTTAGGCCCATCAATATTATGCCACAAAGTGTCCACACAAGTTAGCTTACCAACAAGAAGTCCTCAGAGTGAGCGTGTGTGAAGCACCCGCTTCACAATTCAATTTGGATTTCACTCTCTATCAGACAAAATATGTCACTAATGATGTAATCTGTACTGGTGCTACGGATATTAGAGCTTCATTATATGACTCGGAAAACAAAGACTATTTAGCAAATCGAGAAGAAGGATCTCCATATTCATGAGATGGTAGATGATGAGAGGTATAGTGCAATCAACATAGCTATTGTTACCTTCTCGTATGGATTTTGGTACTCATCTCACATTAAAAGATGTCATATATGTTCCTATTTTAAAGAAGATTTTATTTGAGTTCTTATTTTAGAATATTGTGGCTACAATGTGATATTTAGCAAAGAAAAATCGTTCCTTTATCACAAAGCCACGAGACAAGTGAAGAATATTGGGTTTCGTAACAACTCCTACAAATTGGATGTAGAATATTATTTTTCCTTGAGCACAAAAGCAAAGAAGTCAAAGGAAGCTGATACCTGAGTTATGGCAGTATTTATTAGTCATCTACACCATGTATACCCTTGAAGATCATGCAACCTATTTCTACAAGACTTCCCAAGGGTGTACTTTAGAAACAAGATACATCAAAAGGGTGTGAACCAATCCACATTTAATGATAAGGAAATTAGAGCGAAGGGATATCCTTGAAATATTTCACTCATATGTGGGAATAAATCCTCAAATTTAAAAATACATGTATTATGTGATTTTTGTGATGATTTTTTCATGCAAGTGTTGGATATTCTTCATGTGAAAATATTATATGTTCTCAAATTTCAGAGTTCAAAGCACTCATCGAGAAAGATACATGGAAGGAAGTAGCGGGGTTCTCATGAGTATAATGGTGGAGAATATGTCTCGAATTAATTCAATAACTTCTTTGCTTCGGTAAGGAATTCGACTCTTATGAATTTATAGTACCTCATAACCCACAATAGCATGGGGTTTTATAAAGGAAGAACATAACTATTGTGGGGAGCATCACGAGCGATTTTTCCATGATTGTGGCCTACCGTTGCACTTATGCGATGTAGCATGGGCAACACAACAATATTTTTTAAGTAAAGTACTGTAACCACTGATTCTTGGGATGAGTACACCATAGAATATTTTTCAGATAAGAAATCTAGGGTATTTAATTTTTTTGTTTCTATCATTTATTTCCATGTATTAAACAAGATTCATGTTAGAGCTAATAGTTGAGTTGCGAATATTTGTGTGTGAAATTAACAGACCTCACAACTATTGGGTGTACATTCTAGCACATAAGATGACATTTATTTTAAGACATGTGAAATTAAATGAAGAGAAGGCCATGTGAATTTTGAGAGGAAACAAGCCAGACAGTGCTGGGTAGAGATCCTAGCTCCAAAATAAGATCCTCCAGATGTGGAACAACCACAAGAAGAGGAAAAGAGAGTGGAAGCACTCACTCATGAAGAGACTTCCAGAGATGGAAGGAAGCACACTAGAGAAGTTGGAATATTGGTGCTTGATACTAGAGAGAATGAAGGTAACCACACAATGCGGGCAGAGAAGGTATCCAAAGAGAGACACTTACATGGCTCATGTAGCGCCAGAGGCATAGCTGAGCCATTTTACCTGAAATGCTGGGCATAAATCAGCGTAATATGCATTGCTAAGGAGTGTGATCCATTATCAAAACACATTGAAAATGCATGTTAATTTGATCCCAAGACCGTAGGAAAAGTAACAGGATCCAACAGATATATAAGGTGAAGAAAGCACAGATGGGAGTGCGGAGAACACATGGCCATATTTATGGCCGTAGGAGCACCCTGTGAGTGGGATTGATTACGAGGAGACCTTTGCACCACCACAAGGTACTCTTCAACTCATATCTATCTCACTTATCGTATGGGATGGAAGATACATCAGATGTGGTGTAAAGACAACCTTCCTCAATGGAGTGATTGAGGAATAGGTGTACATTGAGAAACTCGGGTTATTTTGATACCTTGGGATAGAGAGCTCTATGGTGAGATTCAACCGAGAAGTTCGTATGACTAAACAAGCACCTCTTTCTTGGTACACTAGGATCAACAACTAATTACTGGGTTTGGGCTTCACCAAAAGTGAAACAAGGAACTCATTTATTGGCAGTAGACACAAATTTTGATCATTGTACTTTATTTCCAAGTTGATTGATATTGACAAGTGATGAGCAAGGCTTTGCCAAGTCTTGCAAAGAAGACCTTGCAAGATAATTTGAGATGGCGGATTTGGGCTCTGATTATTTACTTGGATTGGAAATTTTGAAAGAGATGGGGAGATATTTCTATCTCAGGGAAAGTATGCAACAAGATTACTCTGTGAAGTTCCATGGAGAGCAACAAACCTGGAGACTCCTCTAGCAAGGAACTAGAGGAAGGAGGATGCTACTTCAGCAAAGTGGTAGAAGCTACCATCTATAGAAAAGGGGCCTTGTGGGTTCACTCAAGGCATTTTGGTGAACACACTATCACATATGCAACTAATCAACTTATCTCAAGCTATGGTTAGCATCAAGCTCTTTGAAGGTAGAGCCATGTGTTGATTTATCGAGAGGCACCATAGAGTTTGGGCTATGGCATTGTGTGACAAAGTGAGTGAAGCCAAGGCTCGACAAATGGATTTAAGGTGGATTCCATCTCGATGAGAAGAGCACATCAGATGGCATTCCAAAGTATTGGGTCAAAATGTATTTCCCAAGATAGAAAGAAACAGAGATCGCCTTGTAACAAGGCCTATTGTGCGGAGTACATGGATTCTATTCAGGTAAATTTTGAGGCTATTTTGACATGAGGAAAATACGCTATTAGTTTAATTATTACAGCGTATGTGATCCTGGGGTGATTTATTGTGATAACTAGAAGGTACAACTCTCAGCTTAATTCAAATTTTTCATCACAAGTCCATGTATATTGATACTTACCACCATCTCGTATATTGTGTAGAGAGATTTGTATTAGAGTATGTCTTGCCGCAGGAGTAGTATGGTATTACCTTGACAGTACAAAATTATAAAGGAGGCAAATTGAGTCTTAAAAGGCACGATCATAGAAGAACCTTCTTGTTGAGAGGGTTTTGAAACTAGTAACAAGAAGAGGCTTCTAATTACTACCCATTAATTAAATTAGAATGAAATGTACTCCACTAAGATAAGCCACGAAAAGAATTGATAGGGAATAATTTAATAGTCTAACCAATCGAGTTGAGGGTCAAACTGAGTGCCGTAGAGTTCTATCTAAGTTTTAGGTTAAGTCACAGCTATACATATTGTAAATATTTAACTAATGGTTTGAAACAATCATTGATTAGTCTAGAACTATGAGAGCTAGTGAGAGGTATGATTAACAACTGATTAATTCACATGTAGTGATCAATCGATATAAATGGATATTCGCTATAATACATAAAAATTTATGAAGACCGAAGAGATTGGAGTTAGCGATTACATACTATCTCATTTCATAATTTAGGTAAATTGTACAAAGTCATGTATAAGGGTGAGTAGAATGCTGACGAGTAGCATAATCAATTATTAACAATAATAATGAAATTGAAACTATTACCTCAAACCATGAGTTCTAGCCCAAAATAAATAAATAAACATGAAAACACTCCCAGTAATGAAAAGTAGATTTTAAAAAAAAATTTTTTTAGTTTTCAAATTTTAAAAAAAAATTAAATTATGCTAAAAACTAAATTTTTTTAAAAAAAGAATTGAAATACCCTCAAAACAAAAGTACACATTTGGAATAACAAAAAATAACTGTCACACTTGATAAAATTCATCTGATAACAAGAATTCTAAATTGAACCAGATTGATGTTCATGACTAAGCAAGATGAATTCACAATTCAGGTCACAGATTGAATTCATTTCCTGAATAACAAGATGAATCCCTGTGTCTCAAAGCCTTTATATCTGAACAATTTATCAATTTAGTTAACGATAAAAATATATCTTGCCTCTAAAAACCTTTTAAAATTAATTTCGTTTTCAACCATAGCATTCTAAGATAAAATATCATAGCTCAAAAAACTTAATATTTTGACAATTTTTCATATGTTTTAAAAATATTAAGTTCTACAATAACCAACTATGAAATTATGGATAAATCATACATTTTCAACTAATTTTAAAACACAAGTAGTCTAGGATTTAATTATTCCGTTGGTAATTTTAATTTTAAAGGTTAAAGTATATCTTATCATAGCTAATATTGGTTTTATTTTTATTAATTTATTTTTATTTTTATTTTACCATTAATAAAAAAAAAATTTAATAAATATATGAATGTATTGAAACTACTTTAAGGAACATTTTCGTGATGAATGAACAACTTCTACAAAACAAGTGAAATTCAGTGATTTTAGAGTTTTTTATACTCTCCATTAAAACATTAGTTTTTTTTTTTGAATTTTTATAATATTTTATTTTTTAAATATATATTTTAATGCATAAAAATATTAAAAAACAAATTTCAAAAAATGTTATAAAAATATATATAAAAAAAGATAAAAAAATCAAACATAAAAATGTTAAAAAAAAACAAAATGAACTTATAAAAGATCAAAATTATAAAATTAAAAAAAAACAAAACAACAGTAATAACCAAAAAATTTTTTTTTAAAAAAAAAAAACAAATTTAAGAAAAGAATTTAAAAAAATTTACAAAAAATAAAAAAAATATAAATAATATTGACGAGATAAATATAAAACAAAAAAAATAAAAGAAAAAAAACATTACAAAAATATTAAAAAATAAAAATAATAACTAAAATTATTGAAAATAATATATATATATATATATATATATATATATATATATATATATATATATATATATAGAAAAATATTGAAAATGAACAGAGAAAAATGAAAAATTAAAAATATATTAAAAAAATTAAAATCTATTTAAAATAAAAATAATAATTAAAAAAATAAAACAAAAAATAAATAAAAATAACAATTAAAAATAAAATCATAAAAGAAAAAACCATATTAAAATAATGTAAAAAAAATCCATTTAAAATTTACAAACAAAAAACATAAATTATTAAACAATAATAATAATAAAATAATTCAAAAAAATTAAAAATAAAGATAAAAATTAAACATATATTATAAAAAATATAAATAACTAAAAATGAAAATTTAATTAAAAAAAACTTGAATTTAAATAAAAAATGTAATTTAAAAACGTGTTTCCCGAGGCTGCGGTCAGGTGGGAGGTCACCTCCGGGAATCGAGTGGCTCCCCTCTCGCTCGATAGCTAGCCTCGTGGTCGGCTGGGCAAGACATCAACCTCCCGTCAACTCGGGGCCTCAGCTCCCACAATGTGCCCTAACATTACTGCAGTGATTGACTTTAATCAACTTCCTACCCCAAGAGGCTCTCATGAGGTTCGAAAATTACATTTTAAAAAATGAATTTATTTTTAAGTTTTTATTTATTTATCTATTTATTTTATATTTATATTTTGTTTAATTTTTTTTTTATGTAATATTGTTTCAATTTTTAATTTATTTTCATTTTTTATTTTTAATATTTTGTACTTATTTTTTTATTTTTATTTTTACAACTTAAATTTATTTTTTATATATTTTGGCTTATTTTATTTTATTTTATTTATTTTTTATTTTCTTTTTTTGCCATTTTGTTTTTTTTTAACAACAGCGAAAATCACGAAATATTAGAAAAATTTAAAAAAGATAAGCTCTCAAAATAAAAAGGTTGATGTTGCATGAGCACCTTTCAAAAAATTAGTATGAAAATCATTAAAATTTTAAACACCATCCTTCATACTTATAAACAAAAAATTAAAGTGTCAAAATCAAACTCTAAAAAGGGGTTGATCATACATTACCATACGCCAAAATCGACATGAGAATCCGTGACATTTTAAAAAAAAATTATGGTGCAAGAAATATTCTAAAAAGGTGATCTTGCATCACCACTTTTGAAAATCTACATGAAAATTACGACATTTAAAAAAGAAATGATAAAGAAAAATTTAAAGTGCCAAAAATATGCTCCAAATGAGAAGAGTGATTCGCATCACCACTTTTCCAAATTGAGTTTTTTTTCTACCTCAAAAAATGGGTACGTATAATTTTCTCATTTGTTTGGTTATTATGTTTATTGGAATTTCCTAATTAATAGGGGATGAATTTCCAGGCATTGTGTGCAAGAAAGGTAGATCATCTAGAGGCAAGAAATTGGTTAAGTATTGGACAAAACATGCTTGGAGCTTAGTGGCGTAGTCGCAGATAGTGAGAGAATTGTCAATTCCCGAGGGAAGCATTTGTATTTAAAAGTATTCTTGACTTAATGCAATACACAAATAGTGGGGTTTTTAGTTGAGGTTTTCCTCAACATATTTTTGTGTTATCTAATTTAGAATTTTTCTTCCTTATCCAAGATTATGCGATCGTTGCCTGGTTTCCACAATTTTATAATAAGATTCAAGTATTTTGTTTTAGCATATTACAATATTAGTTAAATCTATAGTGGATTTTCTACAAAGCCATTTATCGATCTAAATTCGATTCTT
Source organism: Pinus albicaulis (assembly GCA_034641835.2). Taxonomy (NCBI): domain Eukaryota; kingdom Viridiplantae; phylum Streptophyta; class Pinopsida; order Pinales; family Pinaceae; genus Pinus; species Pinus albicaulis. The sequence continues at coordinate 185,584,034 of CM076572.1, forward strand.
TCTTTCTCAATTTTTACTAGCAACCATGTCGAATTCATTTGTGATAATTGTAAGGCTTGATAATAAAACCAAGATATTTGAAACCATGACCAACATTTTAAGAGGAGGTCAAGTAGAATTTATTCGATGGAACTCGATTTTATTCGCCGGAATAGCCCAATTATAAATGAAATACTTATGATTATTTATTTTCATGTCGCTTAACTAAGAACCAAAATAGACTTTAGATGTTTGATTTGAGGAATTTCTCCATTTTAAAATACATGGATATCATCAAAAAAGAGAAGGAAGTGAAAACAATTTTTGAGAGATAAGAAGACCTTGAAACCGCCATATTTTCTTACTACTTCTTATAGCAAATTTTTGAGTATTCAACTACAAGAAGAAAGAGGAGAGGGTAGAGGGGGAAGTCTCTCAGAAAGGCCATTCTCAAAGGGAAAAGGTAAACCTCCTTATTGATGAGAATGGAAAAGGAAAAGGTAGAGATCAAATTCATAACCCACATGAAAAAATAAATCGTAGAAGCCTAGGTGGGATCAAAATAAGTCATAAGTAACTAATTTACTCTATCAAAGATTTTGATAGATTAACCTTGAGGCCAATGCCTTTTGTTGGAGTGAGTGGACAGAGTGGAAGGCCTCTTGGGACACATGCTATTAGCTTCATGATCTTTCCTTCAATAAGAAATCCAAATTCTTCAATAGAGATTTAAAGAAAGGATATCCTTTAAAAATAGGGATTAGTGGTGATTTTATAAATAATGTTGTTGCAAAGGAGATGGCCCAGACTGTCAAAAGATTCGTATTATTAGACCTAGGAATGTAAGATCTAGGAAGGTGGAATTAACAAAGTGAACATGATCATAGAGGATCTAGAGTATTCAATAAAAGAGAGAAAATAATCTCCAACAAATTCTAGGAATTTAATGTAAAATTTGGATTGGGATCCCATCATGGCCTAAACTCTTTTTGGAAAACTACAAAGGAGAATTTCCAACTCATTCTTTGTGACCTCAGACATGAGGACTTCATTTTCAATCCTCATCTATTGATCTTGAAAGTTTCTAACGACAAAGAGAATCTTCGATAGGTAGTCCCCTTCCCCGCTTGATTTTTTGAAGTATGAGAAACCTCCCTCACTAAGTGTCGAGAATGAAGAGGAATTTCCATAAGGACTAGTGATTCCTTAGATGGTGTTAATGGTTTTTTTTTTTTTCCACCCTATTGAATTTTTTTTTTTTTCAACACTAGCTTAAAGATAGAGGGCTTGACTTTAGGCGTCTTCCTCCTTCTCAGGGTATCCTTAAAGGAGGATTTATTCCAAAGAAGTTGTAATTGTGATTGAATTTCAGCCATAATTGTAGACGATAATTTCCTTGTATTTTTTTAAGCTTTTCTGGAATTATAAGGAAATGGATTCAATAGAGTTAAGGAAGATCTAAAATGTGTTTCTTTTGAGAGAAGGGAAATCATGTGAAAGTCATATAACCAAGAGGAGTTTAGTTTGAATGGCCGGGAGGTCATGGTGAGAGGCTCCGCATCATGGAGAATAGGAACATGATCAGAATGACCACCCACAGAGGACCACTATTTTATTTTAAGGCAGGAATCCTAGTCTATATGAGATGGAGAATCGGCCGAAACAAATTTTTGCAATTATGGTCAGGATAATGTTTGTTGTTGGACCGTGTGGGTAGTATTTTTCCAAGAAGAATATAAAAAATTCAAGTTTTCCCATGAGAGAAACTAAGAATTTCTTTACCGGATTTGGTATGGAAGAAGACTCACAAAGTTTAGATATCCCCAACGTGAAATTTAAATCTCCACCAAGTAAGACTATGTTTGATCTAAATCCATGTAGTTGGGTGAGAGATGACTATTGACTGTTTCTTTATCTACATAAACATCTAGAAACATCATGAAGTAGAAAGGCATATCTAATTCAAGAGGAGTGTGAGGTCAAGAGCCATCAAGGACCTCAAATGTCATGTTATTGTAAGTCACATATACCTTGGATTCCAACCTTAAACAAGCCCCTTTGATTATCCATCTATGCAAATTGCAAGAAATTACAACAGAAGATACATTCTAGAATATTAATAGTAGTTCTCACCGAGAAATATAGCCTTCTAATAAAAATAACATGAGGGAGTATTTTTCATATATTCCTTTGAAATTCATTTTTTTAAGAGGGGATGGCTAAAACCCACTAGTTTAAAGAGAAGACCTTCATTTAAAACCCTAAAGAAAGGCTATGTTCTATACTCTTAGGATAAAAGATTGGTTTCAGTTTGAATCATGTAATCGGCTTGATGTTTCACCTGGGAAAGAAGGGAATTTCTTCCTTTGGAAGAGGAGGAGTGAGGGGGAGTCCTCAAATTGTCCCGCTCATCCACGAGGACTTACGCTGGGGCGTACGGGGCCAAGGGGGAGGGGAAGGGTAGTAAATCAGGATCAAAGATTGTGGCATCAGGGGAGAGGAGAGGGGCTCTGAGTTGAGAAGTAGGGAAGGATTAAAGGATGAGACTCGCAATGGAGAGAAAGGGGGAGAAGAGAGAGGATTTCATAGGGTCGAAGTATGAATAATGGAATGGAAATTGGGGATGTAATCCCACAAAGGGGCTTGAGAGGATTTAGCTAATAGGGGGAGGATGTTAGAAAATTATATATTATAGAGCATTGGGACACATAAATATGTGTATAAATGTAAACACAAAAAAACATATAAAACAAGAGAGACACTCCATATATAAGTGGTTCACCCAATTTGGGCTACGTCCACCCCGAATAACCAAATTCTTCCTTTATATTATCCAAGAAGATGAAGAGACACAACCTACATGACAAATCCAATCGTAATATCCTCTACTCCCTCTCATTGCCCCATTTATTTCTTCTCATAACATACCATACACAATCAAGTAATATAAATACCTCATACAAAATGAGGTAAGCCCTCTGTGGACAAAACCCTAAATTAAACATAACTTCTAGCCATTCGCATCATCCGCTCAATGAACCACCTGCATTGACTACTAAATTACAAAATCTTGCCAAATCAATTTTACATATCTTTTAGCTTCGTGGGTGCTTACTCAAAACCCCCCACCAAGGACGAGGGTGGGGGAGGGGGCTCCAAAAGGTCGTCGTTTCCCCCCCCTGTGGGGAACCCCCTCGATAGCCGATTAAACGATGGGCAATATTGTCGCCCCGTTAATAATAAGGCTCCAATTCATGATACATCTAAATAAAGAAGATAATCAAGCTCCACACTCCAACAGAGGAAATGTAGGAAAATAACTCATGGAATTGAATAAAAGGATCGGAGAGAGAAATTTGGAAGAATAGAATGGTCCATACCTAAGGCAAAAGAGATGTCATTGTGAGGGGGAGAGTCCGTCGAGACCATTAATGCACCAATCGTCGAAGAGGGTTATGTTGTTTCCCTACGAAGAGCCTAGAGATGGAGATGCGCCAAGGCTACATAGTAGAAGCCTCAGCCACACAACACGTAGATATTTTTGGATCCCCGAATGTCCCGAGGGGGTTTTTGGAGGGGGTCGGAGGAGGATAAAATATATCTAGTTCTTTCCACTCCATTTCATTTTGTTTTGCCCAATTTGTAGTCCCTACCAAGGTTCCCATAAGCATGAAAACAAGTGCACTCAAGGGTATACATTCATAATCAATATTCTAGTGGTAGTATACCCCCCATGCTGGTGGACATGATTCAAAACTTAGAGAAAAATCGAAACCAACCACTAAAATATGCAAGTAATATTACAAATCGAGTTCATCGAAATGAAATATCTCGCATCATAATAAAACCCAAATAATTTTCTACCACTCGAAACAAACTTTTGACTAGAACAGGGATGCAGAAGTCGAACCTAGATGGGAACTGTCTAGTCTCTCCCCTTGCATCAAACTTTATAGACCATTTTTTAATTAAAAGGGCTCCGTGAACCCCCATGACCATTTCCTTCTACAATTCTCACTATGTCTTTTGCACACATAATAACTGCCACTCCCATCCAACCTTTGGAAAAAAATCATACATGACAGAGTAACCAAGGAGAAACTTAATGTTTTAGTCCATCCACCTCCACCACTAACATCAACATGTGCACTTCAGTGAAGCAACCAACCACCACCATGTTCTCCACCCCGTGGATATTAGTCAATTGGATGTCCTTCACAAGGATGGTCTTTGGGACGATTTCTTAATACACAAATGATTAGGTTTTTGTGGGTGGCTAGTAGGGGAAATCACGTGACATAACTCCACCGAGGGAAACTACCTCCACTTTACTTTCTAGGGTGAGGAGCTTAGAAATTTAGAGATTGACAGCAATAATGATAATCCAATAAAAACTCCGAAGGTAAAACTTAAGTACATCAAGGCCTAGAAGAGAAAGGTCTAGGAGAGATCATTGGGGGGGGGGTGGTTGGGTGATCACGGTAGGGGACCACAAAACAAATGGAGTAATAACCGGAGCCACAAGGGGAATGTTGGGAAGTAGATTCGAGCATTTTTTTAAAAAAAGTCCCGAATTTTGCCGTATCCCAAAGGAGCTCACCGAAGGGGCCATGTGAGGAGAATTTCTAAAGACTGGCATATCGTTGTTGAGGAAGGGAGATGTGATGCTGTCAGAGGGAGGAGGAAGTCTGAAAATAATGGCTAGGTCTACCCATATGTTGACTCTTCCCAAGGGTCTCGCGTGAATCCAACGTATCTTCGTACAAGGTCAAGAGGCATCTCAAGCTTCAATTTTTTACATGGTATGAGTGTACAAGAAGGTTCGCAGTTAAGGTAGAAGTGTTTGTTGAACAAAACTAGACTCCAATTCAAAACTTGAATCCATTTTCATTTTATCAACTTTACTAAATTTTGCATCACTTTAAATAAATAAAATAAAAGATTCCCATTTAAAATAACAAAAAACTAGAAAGTCAAAAATGGTAAGCTAGTCATTGCCATTTTATCAATACCTAGACACATTAACTTATAGGGGAAATTTGTTTTTTTTTTAACCAACCTTAATTGGTAAATTTAAAATAAATGAAAACTCAAACTATGTTATTAGCATTTACTATTTTTAACGTTAAAGCATATGAATTCCAAAGCATATGAATTCCATAGATTTTCAAGAATAATGTAGATTCGATTAAAATCAATATTTATAATAAATTTAATATTATATTTACATATTTAAAGCCATTAATAATTTATGAAAAAAAATTTTGAACATTAAACAACATACATACTAATTCAATATTTTGTAATTCAATATTTCTACACAAAAGACGTATTTCAAGACACTTCATTTGAAAAAATTGTGTAAAAGACGCAAGGATGGCTCCCTTACCCGGAAATTCATTCTTCACACCCGAGAACCGGAACTAGTTCTCATCGCTCCCACCGGCACACGTGATATTAATTTGGAATACACAAATGTATTCTACATGTTTAATTTCTGTATATTTTGAAGTCAAATCATGATGAATTTGATAAACAATTCTTATATTCATTTAAAAAAATAAAAAAATTATATTATAAAATAAAAAAATTTAATGCACTCTATTGTTTATTATTTCTAGAGAAGAAAAAAACCAAACAACTTTTATTGGATAAAAATATGTTTACAGATTTATGCATAGCATATATCCGAGAGTAAACTCCATAGAACAAAACACCGGGTCGCAAGCTCTCAAAATATACCCAAACCTTACGGGTACATACATTTGCACATAACACCGAAAAGATAAAAATAAATTAGGGACACAAGTTCTCCAAAACCAAAACGAGATATTACAATAAAGCCCAAAAAAACATCCATATAGCCATGCAAAGTTGGTCAAACATTCACCCCAGAAAATAGGGGAAAACAGCAATCCCATAGAAAAATAAATCCTACAAGAGGCAATAGTATCCCAAAAGCAGGGATAAACCCCAGACACAATAGAAATAAATCAAGCATAGACAGGCGACAAATAGACCTCTGAACCCTAATTCGGAGGTGACCATAACCCACTCCTACCAGTGGATGTTGGGCCGAGAAACCCATAAGGAGACCCTGTGGCTGCCCCAAAATCCAGAGACCTGATCGCAATAGCGGGTGTCACAGGCACAAAATCCACAGGTAAAAAGAAATCGGTAGTAAACCAAAAACCCACGAGCAGTAGCTGCAGAATCTCGGCAGTAACCACACCCGTGAGCAACAGTAGGGAAACAAAAAGCTTCGGCCCACCGACAACATCTGCAAGAAAATAACCCTAGGGCCATCGAAACAAAGAGCCAGCCACAGATATTGTAAAGGGACCATTGTTGCAAGGATCCTGGCCCCGAACCAGTGGCACCACACCCGCAAGCAGCAACAAGGGAACAAAATTCGGCGGCCCACCAATGGCATCATCAACAAACAGCCCCAGCGCCATTGAAACAGGTGATAAATTGGCCACAGTGTCAAAGCGGTCAATGAACCTCAGATGAAACCCTAAGGAGCGATACAATCAGAGCAGAGGAGAGAGAGAAATTCAAAGAATAGATCCCACACACTCTGTCGTTTATCAAAATAAGAGATGTACATCGATACTATGCAATGTTCACACCGACATGAAATTCCTACAACGTATCTTAATCCTCAGTGACACGCATTGAGTTGCCCGCGAATAATGGAATTTGGCACTGAAATGAACAATGTCTTCCTTCTTCCTTTCAAAATTGCGACTAGTATCTGAACATGAAATGATGCAACAACCACAAAGCTACATCACATCATATTAAAAGAAGACATCTTCTTGGCCAACGAGCATCTATTACTTTTCACTGACAGCAATGTAGCACCTTATCAGCTAACGTAGAATACTCTCACAAGATTGAGATTCTAGTAGTCTAATTAGAGAGTCATATTTTTCCGTAAATCATGGAAATTTTGGTAAGATTTTAAGTAAATCTCACAAAATGCTGATTTTTGTAAATCCAAGCAAAGTTAGCTATCAAACTTCAATATTTTGGGTGTCCTAGAGGTTTTTAGATTTTTTATGGTGCTAAATCCATTTGTTCATAAAAATGATTCCAAACATCAGCATTAGCATTTCTTAAACTTTTTTGCCCCGATTCCTGCTACTTTTGGCCTTTAATTCCCTCTCGCCTCCGTAGACAACTCCATTAGATTCATCAAACTAAACATTAGTTTAGATAGTGTAACTATGGTTTTTTCATTTTTTTGTCGAACCCCTCAAGCCTCCATATATCTTTTTTGCTTCATTAATTTTCTGAGTACCACTTTTTTTTCACTTTTGCTTTTTTATATTAAATAGTAAATGTATTTAATATGAGTTTTAAATTTTATTGCAGAGGGAGGTTGATTCTACAACCTGATATGAGGTGATGTGTAAGTTTGTACGTCCATTCCCTTTAAAAAGAATATTATGTTCTAAATAGGAAAATAATGTGGCCAATAATAAAAATGTTAAAGTAATTAGAAGTAAATATTTCAACAAGAAATTTAAATAAACTATTTGAAGATCTATATTAACTAATCTATATCAAAATGGAACACTTTAATATTATATATAAAAAAATATTCAATGTGGGTTATCAATATAATATTTTAATACAAATTAATATTCGCATATACTAAAGTATATTAAAAATAAAAAATTATTTTAATTTGACCGATAAAATTTTTGAATGTACATGTTATGTAGAATATTAATGATTTAAAAAATTATGTATATACCATGAAAAATGTAAGTTTTTATGGTTAAAATACACATTGTATTTTGCACTCTAAAGAAGTTTGCACATGAAAAAAATTTGATCTTTCTCGCTCATGTTAGATCAAGACATAAGATGGAAATTTAATCTTTGAACATCAATATGTTTTATTCCCAAAATAAGTGGGGTTCTTTTTTATAGGAAGACGCTAGAATGGTAGAGGATCACAATCTATCCACTCTTACATAAACACAATCTCTATAACCATATTGTTTCCTTGCTTGCATGAGTTTCGCCATGTATTCAACTTTTGTAGTTGAGAGTGCCACTACAAATTATTTTTTGCTCATCCAACTCTTCCAAATAATTGAAACACATATCCACTTGTAAATTATGTTAAACTTAATAACACACCTAATTTCCTTTTTTAATTTAACACATAAATATAATTATTCTCTTTCATACTTTTCTATTATACATTTTTAAATTGTCACTAAACATTACATTGATCATTTTGCAAAAGAACTATATATGTTTTCTTTTTATAAAAAAAATTGACAAAAATCACATTCAGACTATTAAACTGAACCATTCCATACGGTCGATCTATATAAAAGATGAAAAATTAAATTCCAAGGGTTAAAACATAACTATAAAATTATGAAAATCATAATAATAAACCAGCCAAAATTTATTTCTAATAACATTAAAAAACTAATTTATTAATAATAAATTAGTTCAAAAATTGAAAAATAAAATAATAAAAATAGAAAGAGTAAAACTAAATTAAATAAGAAATGAAAGATCCACCTAAATTTTTCTATAAGACAACAAAAAACAAAAAATGAAAACATATGGTAACTCAAAACGAATATAATAAAGAATAAAAATAATATTACTTTATGTTAAAAACAATAAATAATCATACAAACTAATAAGCGATAGTAATCAAATATTAGACTCAAAACTAATACAAAATTATTATTAATATATATAATAAATTTATAGATTAAAATAAAATCATAATATAAATCTATAATATAATGTATACGCATTTAATATCTCTAAATAAAATACAATATTAAAAACCAGACTTAACAAAACAATTAGAAAAGTGGAATAAAAATCATAAAACATAACAAAACATAAATTTAAAAAAAATAAATTAAGTATTAAAATATAAAATATAAAAAAAAATAATATTAATTAAACACAAGAATTGATGTCACAATTACTTTCTACATACATTTAACTCAGTTAAGTAACAATATTATTTATTTTTTTACCACTAACCACTTGTACACATATCCGCATACTATCGAAACATTTCAACATCATAAATGTGGCTATACAAATCATAGAATTAAATTTACCCTAAATAAGAAACATAAACATAATCCATAAGCACAAACTTAATCATGCTACTGCAGTAATCCATTGACATGTACGTAACATGTATAACTCTCGTGTACATTCGGCTCTAATGACATTGTCATAAACGTATTGATTTGTTTATCCACCATGCGTATCGTTTCATTGCTTGGTTCATTGGTGAATTCGTGTGACACACCCGTCGAGACTTATACCACTCACCGCGATCCGGTCATAACTTTCCGTCACCTAATGATATTTACTCCACCATATGGCCCTCGTCTCCGCCGGGCCGGTACATGTGTCACGCGTTATTCTTTTGGCGGCAACGCGGTTAGGGGCCCCGCCGTTCTCCTTCCCGGTGATACATTGCGGGTGTGACCGCGTTTCGGGGTTTCTCACTACCCACCGCCCGTCTCGCGTCGTTTTCCGGAGACTCGGGGTGTTCTTCACCTCCATGGCACGCCACTCACCTTAATTCCTTCCCACCGGCATGGCACACAGCTATTTCAAGGTAACGTTACAATGAGTACTTCGCTAACAAACTCTGTGTGTTTTATAAATGTACTCATGTGTTTTCTCGAACATCCACTAAGTCTTTTACTTTTCCCCCGTGCAAGGTATTTCACGATATGTACCATGCAATAGTCATAATCTCGCTGGAGAAAGGATTTGTTAAAACAAACAGTCTTGCTCTTCAAATTGCCGCCCCACTCCATAGGTATATTTAGCTTCGGCCTACCAGCTCTTCCATGCTTTACATAGTTAAATCGAGAATCCGTTTAACCATATGATCCGTGCTTCGTCTCCGCCGCTCGTGCTATGCGGGGGTTTATTCCTCATTACGTGTGTACAAATTTTGATTGCCCACCCTTCGGCTCTCTAAGAAATGCTTCGCCGCATTTGCTTTGTTTTCCCGCATTAAACATTCAAAGTTTTCCACACTTTGTTTGTTGTAAGCCCACAGTATGAAGACCCAGTGATTGTCTTTCTCTCTCTCGTGCGGGTTTTTTCCGTCTAGTTCAACATAATGTTGTTGTAGCCTCAAGGCTGTGTACTGCATTCATGCTTGTTCAATCATGGCGTATCTATTCAGTGCTTATTGCACTAGTTACATGTACCTTTCTAGCCTAGGTTTTCCTACTCTCGTCTTGTGCTTAGAAGTCCTTATAATTCCGCAGGGTTTATACTTAAGAGTTTACACACAATGTATTAACATTTACCCTTCCGCTCATGGCTAGACTATTGTTTTTTCCCCGATTTTCTATCTATCTCATTGCAACTCTCATTACCATAAGTTCTTGTTTAGAATGTTTCTCTCCGGGTTTTTAGTTCAAAGTTTCTCGTAATGTATATTCGGTTTCGTCGGTGAACTTTGGCACAAGCCCATTGCTCACGTATATCTACCGTATTCTTTTGTTTCATAATGTGGCTATGCTTCTTAAAGCGAATCTTTCCTATAGCATTTTACCGTACTCGCCGCATTTGAAATAGGTCTGCTATTTTCATGATGGGAAGCGTAAGCCGTGCATGCATCCGTAAAGAATGTTTTTCCCTGCTTTTGTATACGTACTATTTCCTCAAATGCATTTATAAGTATTTTGCGTTTGTGTTTCCACGTTTATTGTAACCGTTCACAAGTTAAACTTCCATTCTATTATTTGGATCACCTAACCCTAGGTGCACCGGGGCCGCCATGTATGCCGTGTATAGTTTTGAGGAAGAAGAACGAGAGCGAGTAGGGTCCTTTGTCCCAATCGCTCTACAAGTTCAGTTGTTATACATGTACCCGTCAAGAAGTGAATATATATTGTTACCGAGCCTTATGTAAATCTATTATTCTCATTTTTCAGTTGCTGCACAAGATAAATAGCCATAGTTCTCTTTTGGTTTCTTGTATATACAACACATAAGTTTACTAGTGTTTGCTAGAGCTCCTGTTTTTCTTTAAATGTAGCTTAATAAAGTAGGTTAACCTCCATTCTAACCTTTGTGTATTCTAGCTTCTTTGTTATTCGCTAACTTTCTTAAGCACCTTAAGTATATATATATATATATATATATATATATATATATATATATATATATATATATATATATATATATAATATCTCATGCTTTCTAATCGTGATGAGCTATAATTTTCCACTATGGGTCCGGGGTTATTTTTACGGTGATTGACGGGCACCCGCATCATATGTCATCATATCAACTACTTCACCACTAAATAGTGTAACCGTATGTTAACCGTAGACATTTTCATCATATTTAGTAATGCAAATAAATATATAAAGCTTGAATGTTCTAATCATCTACTTCATATTTAATAGAGTGGCAATCTCCGATAACAAGATTTCACAATAAATATCCAGATAAACAGTATCTCCTTTATCAACTGAAACAAGTCTGGGCCATTTCATCTGGTAGGTCAAGAATACCTCTCCAACCGTGGTCCACCCAATCCATCAAGGAGGCAATGACGTCCTCCGCTTCGCCCTAGCTCTAGAATTCCGCCTCAGATGATGTTAAAATAAAAGAGGAAATCTTGTTGTGGCCTCCGGATGGCCAATCCGGAAATTATACACATACGCATAATCAAGCCGTTGCGTGCTTTTCTCCACCGTCCATTTTCCCAAATTTCTCCGAGAATCCTTCACCTTTTCTCCTTTCAGAGGTAAAAACACAGAACCCCCCTAACCCTCGGGATTTCTTTTTATCCCCGGAGGTTAGGTAACTCCGTCCTCCACCTGCTCCCAAGTAACCAACTTCTATTCTTAGATACTTTTTACCACAAACTTTTTTAAGAAATTCATTTCCTTTTACCACTGAATAAAAAAATAGTGTTTTCTTGCTGAGTTTCTTTTACCAAATAAAATAACATATATTAAAAATAAATAAATTGTTCTTTAACTAAATCCAAACTAATGAGCTCTAAAATGAGAGGCCGTCATTATCTCTCCTCCCCCGTAGAAGTAACACCGTCCTCGGTGTTTCTACCTCCCGTGTCTACAAAGAGCTCCCAGCTTCCCCGTACAAACTTTTCATCCTCCTGTAGCTTCGTCGTGTCCAAAGTGCCTCCATCGCACCTTCACTCCGGGTAATTATTCTTTTTCGGTTCAATTTCCCTACGATCAAGTATGCGTAGCTGCCTACCGTAAACTCTCCGTCCGTCTACCCGAAAAGTGCTGGAATGGTGGCGTTATCCATTAGTAACTTTAGATTTGTTTCAAACTCGAAGCTAGATTTTATTTCCTTACTTTCTTCCCACCTCGAATGTTTTTCCATTGAATTACATGTTTTTCATCATGCACATATCGCTTTAACAAAGATATGTGAATACATTGTGCACTTTAATGTGACTAGGAAAATCTAGTCTATAGGCTACCTAGGGTCCCACCTTTTCCAAAATTTTGAAGGGTTCGCAAGAACGAGGAGCTAACTGGCGCAAGAAAGTCCGTTATACCTTAAGGTACTTGTTTTAGGCTGAATCGACATACAAGTGGTCACCTACTCGAATTCGCGATAATAATTTTTTCTTATCCGCAAAGACCTGGCGTCGGTCCCGCGCGGCCTTCAAATTTTGTCTTATTCTTTTTACCCCAAATTTTCCCGCCTCAGCCAACATTTCGGTCCTAACATCAATTTCGTCTCCGGACTACTCCGCTGATTGGTGTGCAAACATTGTTGCCCATATAATGCTTCGAAGGGGCTCATTCTTAGAGACTCGGTATTCGTTATTATATGCAAACTCCACTAGGTGCGGGTGTAATCTTCCCATTTAGTTGGGTCGCCGCATTACACATGAAAGATATCCTCCAAAACATGGTTTACGGCCAGCTTCCGTCCGGCCCATCGGTTTGAGGGTGATAAAGATCAAGGTGTATTTGAGAACCCAAACCGAGAATGTGGTTTTCCAAAATGCGGAGGTAAACTTAACATCCGATCCTAAATCACAGCCTTAGGTATACCATGCAACTTAAAGATTTCCTCATAAATATGTTCGCAATCCGTACGGCTTGTAAGTGGATCAGAGTAGGTATGAAGTGGGAAGATTTACTTAACTGGCCTACTACTACCATGATTGAATCATTTTGCTTCCTTGTTCGAGGTAAGCCCTCGTGATGAAATCTAAAGAGATCACTTCCCACTTCCATTCAGAATAGGCAGGCCGCGTAGTCCCGCGGGATGACGATGCTCCACTTTAACCTCCGCCGGGCACTCTGCAAACACTTACTCGCATATTCTCGTCTTCGCTATATCGGGCCACAAAATATCTTTCTAAATTGCCGTAAGCATCTTTTGATAACCGTGTGGATGTCCAGCTGGTAGTTGCCGCGATGGTACTCGTCCATGATTAACCCTTGATGACTCGCACGATTAGGAATATAGACCCTCTTCCGCGAACATCAACATTTGTTCCTCATTACTTCCATACTCGGTTGGCTTTCCTTGCTTCGCATCTTCTTCCATCCGCCACGCCATAAAACTCGATATTCCGGTCCTTCAAGCCTCATCCTTTATTTGTTCAAGGCCGGCCTTACAGTTGGCCGTAATAGATTTCATAGATCCCATGTAACTCTCCTTACCACAGCCCACCTCGGTTTTCTCCCTTTGACGTGTTGTATGTCCATGTCAAATTCGCTCAAAAAGGCATTCCACCTTGCTTTCCGGAGTTTAAATCCTACCGCTTGAAGTAGTTAGTTAAACTCGCTTTGGTCTATTTTGAGTATGAATCTTTTGCCCGGAGAGGGTACGTCTCCACACTGAGAGCGCACTACCGCGGTGAGTTCTAGATCATAGGCATAGTGTACTTTTTCTTCATGCTCTCTCAATTTCTCGATCGTTATGGGCTATTATCATTCTTTTTAAAGTTAACACCGCACCCACTCCCTCCCCATCGGCATCGTACACACCATATAATCTTTACCGGGATCAGCAACAAGACTAGTGCCGTGGTTAAAATTTGTTTCAAATTTCTCAAAGCCGTTTCCACATTCATTCGTCCATTTGAAAGATCTACCTTTCTTTGCAAGGATGTAATAGGATAGGCAATCTTAGAAACCCTTCGATGAACCGCCCGTAGTATCCCGCCGTACCCATGAACAATTCGATATCCGGCTTTCACATTCTCAGGGCTTCGCCATTCCATGATGGTTTTAATCTTTTCGGGTCCACCGCTATTCCTTCCGACTGTTACAACATGACCCAAATATCGGGATTTCTCGTCTTGAAGAAATCGCACTTGCGTAGAATTTAGCATACAAATTTCGATGTTACCTGTGGTTTCTAATACCATCCTTAGATGCTCCCTTATGTTCCTCCTCGCTCTGAGTAGATCAGAATGTCGTTCATGAAGACCAAAACAAAATGATCTAAATACCGATGAAAAATGCCATTCATCAACTCATAAAGGTTGTCACATTTGTCAACCCGAAAGGTAATACTACAAACTCATAATGTCCATACCCTCGGTGCGAATGTCGTTTTGCAAACATCCTCATCCCTAATTCTGGATTTGGTGATATCCGCATCGCAAATCTATTTTAGAGAACACTTTGGCACCTCTCACCCGATCGAATAAATCATCGGACTCGGGGTAGAGATATCTATCTAACTCACGCTTGTTGAGTTGTCGGTAGTCCATACACATGCGTAAAGTTCCATCCTTCTTTTTTAACAAAGAGTACGGGTGTTCTCTAAGGTGACACGGCGAATATATCCTTTATCTAACAATTCTTGTAACTAATTCCTGCGAACTCGTTAATCACAGGTATACCCATTCGTAAGGTGCTTTGACACAGGAGAGGCTCCCTAGTAGTCTGGCTTTCAGTGAAATCAATGTCTCTTTTTGGTGGCAATCCCGAATGTTTTCTCGGAAACACATCTAGAAATTCTCGTACTACGTGATATCTTTTATGTCTCGCTATTTTCGTTAGATTCAAAAGATACCCTACATGAATTGCGTACAACAAGCATCCTTCCTGATACACTTGCTCTCATCTCGGGAGATGCCGTTATGGACGAAGGCTCGTACGGTGCTTTTAATTCCTCTAATTTCCTTACGCGTACCATCCCGAGCTCTATAATAGATTGCTCTCTCCTTGCCGCCTACTAAGGTCCGTTGTTTCTCCAACCAAATGATTCCTAGTAATACATCATCATATAGACTGCAAAATATTTAAATCTACTTGTAAAATATTGTTTAGAATCCTCCAAAATGTAAGCTGGTAATTTTAGCAGTCTACTTTGCGTTATTCTGGGCAGGTATGAGGTTGAACTAGCCAAGGTTTTTAAATTTCTCGTTCTTTTAGATCGCATACCCACTAGTTTAGGACTTACATAACTTAAACTAGCTCCGTGGTCTATTAAAATCGAAACAGTTTAGATAACATAGTACCTTCAGCTTAATCATTGTTGGTCGAGAAGTCAGCCCGTCGATCCTCCAAGGCCGCGTTTATACGTGGTATATTTTCGCCCACATCCCCCACTCGTCGATGCCTCCATAAATTTGCCACACTTTCATTCCTTTTTCGCCGGGGACAGCTTCTTGTAATAGTGCTTCCCCACACCCAACACTCTGTAAGGGGGGTTTTGAATTTCGTCCTTGTTCGGGTTTTCTTGATGCTTCGGGTCTTTCTTCGACTGCCATTTGATTCTTTGATGGTTTCTCAAGTAACCGCTCGCTGCCGTTCCGTCCCCGTCCCTTTAAAGGATATCGCTTTGTCGCTTTAAAAGTAGATGAATTATTTTGATTCTTCTTGGGTCGCTATCCCTTTCCACCATCCCCCTTGACTATACCGCCGGTAACACATGCGTGCTTTCCGACATGCCTTCATCCATTGTTTGGGGGTTAACAAACTCATTCTTTTCCCTCATAGCGGTGCATCACTCGTAAATCAGATCTTGGCTCCTTTCTTCTCGAGGTACATAACGAAAGCAGGATGTAAATTTTGTAACATACTCATCCATGGTCAATTTTCCTTGTTCCTGATCAACAAGGGACACCTTGGGCTTTGTCATCGTAAAATCTCTCCGTCGCATATTTGTCTTTCGAGACCGAAAAAAATTCCTGCGTAATGTCTCTCTCATCAATGCTGCCGCGAACGTTCTTTACTTCCTCCCACTGTGGTGGCTCCTCTCGCAAACTCGGTATATAGCCGCCTAGCCTTCGTATCGCTGTTGTACTCGTATACCCGGAAATATTTATTGATGTTAATTAACCATGCCGCCCGCTCTCGCCCGCGATTAAACATCGGTGGCTTGATCTACGAAACTCCCCGCAGCTTCATTTTCCGCTCTATGATCCTACCGATCAAATGGGATTTCCCGATTCTGCCTCGTTATAATTATGATTTTTATTCTTGTGAGAAGAACTCTTTTCCGTCTTTCCATTGGTGTTGTCTCTAGTTTGTCGGTCTTCTCGATTCGGTTGGATAACTCTTTCTTCGCACTAGGGTCACGCCTTCTTGATCATTAAGCAATGATATGCTCCTCAAGATCTTTTCCGGTCTAGCAAGACCTTTCATTGTCCTTTCGGACTCTTACCATCTCCTTGTAACTACTCGACCGTGCTTAACAGAGAGGCTATTGGTCGTTGTCGTTCTTCCGCATCTTACTGTCTTTAGGTATGAGATTCCACGTTAGTTGAACCCATACATTTCCGAATACATAATCGTTGGACCTTGAGTCTCGTTGGGTTGTGACCGAGATGCCATGTCATCTCTTCTCGTGTGCACTAATACACACACAAATTTTGCTAGTAGACTCCTTAGGTCGCCGTGCAGGTAGTAACCGGCTCGATACCACTTGTCACAATTACCCAGCATATTTAACCTAAGTAACAATATTATTTATTTTTTTACCACTAACCACTTGTACACATAACTACATACTATCGAAACATTTCATAACATTTAAATGTGGCTATACAAATCATAGAATTAAATTTACCCTAAATAAGAAAAACATAAAACATAATCCATAAGCACGAACTTAATCATGCTATGGTGTAATCCATCACATGGTATGAACAGGTATAACTCGTGTACATTCGGCTCTGTAATGACATTGGTTGCAAACGTATTGATTTGTTTCTCTATCCACCATGCGTATCGTTTCATTGCTTGGTTCATTGGTGAATTCGTGTGACACACCCGTCGAGACTTAATTAATTCAACACACTCACCATAACTTTCCGTCACCTACGAGATATTTTCTCGCCATATGGCTCTCGTCTCTCTCGCCGGCTGGTACATGTGTCACGCGTTATTCTTTTGGCGCAAATCAGCAAATCCCCCGCCGTCGTATGATTGCGAGGGAAGACGCATTTCGGAGTTTCTACCCACCGCCTATCTCACAAGCTTCCCAGACTCGTTCTTCACCTCCATGGCGCGCCGGCCACCTTAAATTCCTTCCGTCCGCATGGCAATACAGCTTGGCTTCGAAGGTAACGTTACAATGAGCACTTCGCTAACAAACCGTGGTGTTTTATAAATGTACCTACAAGTTTTCTTCGAACATCCACTAAGTCTTTTACTTCGCCCCCGTGCAAGGTATTTTCACGAGCAAGGCAAAATTCTTGCATGAATAATCAGCTGGAGAAAGGATTTGCGTAACTTGTGTCTTGGCTCTTCGCATTGAAGCCGCCCACTCCATTGTATATATTTAGCTTCTGGCCTACCGCTCTTCCATGCTTTCATATATGCTAAATCGAGAATCCATTTAACCCTATATGATCTCGGGGTGTTTCCTCTCTCATTGTGCTACGCGGGGTTTATTCCCACATGTGTATAAATTTTGATTGCCCACCCTTCTCGCCCTCTAAGAAATGCTTCGCCGGAGATTTGCTTTGTTTTCCGGCATTAAACATTCGTAGTTTTCCCGACACTTTGTTTTGTTGTGTATCTATACAGGTATGAAGACCGGATTGTCTTTCTCTCTGTATGTTTTTCCATTGTTCATCGTATAATGTTGTCGTTTCCTTATACAGTACTCGGCGTTCATGCTTGTTCAATCATGGCGTATCTTCCGTTCAATTATTGCACTAGTTGTTTACACTCTTTCGGCCTAGGTTTTCCTACTCACTTAAAAGGAAGTCTGTGATAATTCCGCAGGGTTATACTTTGGCATATTACACACAATGTATTAACATTTGATTCTCCGGTCCATGGCTGCATCATTGTTTTGTCTCGATTTCTTTTCATTCATCTCATCGTTAAACTCGTAATACCATGTTCTTGTTTAGAATAGCCTTCCGGGTTTTTAGCTCAAATTTTCCTTTGGGTAATGTATATTATGTTTCACGTGAACTTTAAGGCCTACTACTACGTATATCTACTCCATTTTCTTTGTTTCATAATGTGTATGTTTTAAAGCGAATCTTTCCTATATGCTATCGATCAAATTTACTTGAAATAGGTCGCTATTTTCATGATAGGGTAAGCTATGCATGCATCCAAAAAGAATGTTTTTCATGTTTTGTATTAACAAGATTATTTCCTCAAAATGCATTTGTAAGTATTTTGTATTTGTGTTTCCACGTTTTATTGTAACTGTCACAAGTTAAACTTCCATTCTATTATTTTAATCACGTACCCTAGGTGGCACCGACCTACATACAAGGCCGTGTATAGTTTTTGAGGAAGAAGAACTGAGAGCTAGTAGGGTTCCTTGTCCCAACTCCGCTCTACAAGTTCGCTGTTATACATGCACCTATCAAGAAGTGAATATATATTGTTTTAACAAAATTATGTAAATCTATTATTCTCATTTTTCCGTCGCAGCCAAGATAAATAGCCAGCGCTCTCTTTTGTTTCTTGTATATACAAACATATAAGTTTACTAGTGTTTAAGCGAGCCTATTCTTTCTTTAAATGTAGCTTAATAAGTAGGTTAACCTCCATTCTAACCTTGTATTCTATGCCTTCTTTGTTATTCGCTAACTTTCTTACACCTTTAAGTATATAGATATATATATATATATATATATATATATATATATATATATATATAAAATATCTCGCTATGCTTTTCTATAATTCCGGTGATGAGCTATAATTTTCCACTATATTCAGTTATTTTACTGATGGTTAACCAAATACTCTATGTCATCGTACTCAACTAATTCACTCAATAAATAGTGTAATGATGTTAACCGTAGACATTTTCATCATATTTAGTAATGCAAATAAATATATAAGTGTGAATGTTCTGTAATCATCTACTTCATATTTAATAGAGAGTAACCAGATAATGTGATTTCACAATAAATATCCGCATAAACAAGAATCTCCCCGTATTACAAATTTGAACAAGTCTAAATACTGCAGGTCAAGAATACCTCCAACCGTGGTCCACCCAACCATCAAGTGAGGCAATGACGTCCTCCTCTTTGCCCCCTAGCTCTAGAATTTAGTCTCAGACACGGAAACAAAAGTAGAAATCCCGTTGGTGGCCTCTCGGGACCCGCCAATCCCGCCCACACACAAGATAATCTGTGCTAAGGTTACATGCTTTTCTCCACCGTCCATCAGTGCCTTCCAGATAGTCCTTCACCTTTTTCCTTTCGCAGGTAAACACGTAACCCCAACTCCTCCCCCCGGGATTTCTTTATCCCCGGAGGTTAGGTAATCGTCCTCCAATCAGTTCTTGCAAGTAATCAACTTATTCTTAGATACTTTTTACCACAAATTTCTACAGATTCATTTCCTTTTACCAAAATTTTCGTTAAATAAAAAATAGTGTTTTTCTTGTTAGAGTTTCTTTTACCAAATAAAATAAATATATATTAAAAATAAACAACTTGTCTTTTAACTAAATCCAAACTAATGAGCTCTTAAATGAGGTCAAGCCACAATTGAAAGAAATATATGATAATAAAAATGACTATTAACAATAATGATTACCTAACCCCGGAATAAGTGATATATATAAATTTTTATATTTTTATTTTATTTAATTTTTTAAATTTATTTTTCTCTTTTAATTTATTATTTTCTTATTACTTTATCTTTTTATTTTTATTTGATTTTTGTTGTTTTTCAAATTAAAATTTAAAATAATTTATTTAAATAAATATATTAAACTAATTTTCATTTTATGGTATATATGTCAAAATGAAAATTAACCCAATATATCTATTTAAATAAATTATTATAATTTTGTGATTTAGAAAACAATCATAAAAGTTAAATAAAAATAAAAGATAATGAACTTAATGAACCATTTATAGTTCTTATTATAAATAAAATTATAAAGAGTTAAATTAAGAAGCGTAAAAATATTCTTTAATTGTTTATAATTTTTATTTTTATATTTTGTTTAACTAGTAAGTCTCTTTTTTCCTTAATTATATTGTTTTCTTACTGCTTTTACATTTATTCACTTTTCTTTCTTTGTCAAACGTGATATAGATTTGTAATATTTTATTTAATTAGAAATATTGAATTTATTTTCATTCTATATATATATATATAATTTTGTTATTAAGTGTTTTGATTTTTTTAGTATCTTATATTTTTATTTTATTTAATTCATAAGTTTTTTTTTTCTTAATTTATTATTTTTCGTTATTATAGTTTACCTTTTTATTTCATTTTTCTCTCGGGGTTGTGTGTGGAATTATAGATATATTGATGATGATGGTGGTGGTGGTTAATGTTCACTACACTAATTCGATTCATCTGACTCAAAGAAAAGAGTTATTTAATTTGATTTAAGATTTTATTCCATGTCTAAAAAGCGTGGAGAGAAGCCTCTCAACCCAGATAATTTTTTGACATCTTAAAAAAGTTAAAAAATTTATATTGCAATATATATATATATATAATTTTATTTTTTTGTATCACTTAAACTCTTTTCTCAATTAATTTATTTTTCTGCTTTATTACTTTTTTATTCTACTTTGGCTTATTATTAAATTATTATTTTTATTCCATTTTTACAATTGCTTATTAAATTATTTTGTCATAATTTTGTTATTTTTATTATTGTTTGTTAAATTATAGTTTTTAATAATATTGTATTTTATTTAGCCATTACATATATATATAATTAATTAATAATAAATTTACCATAATTTAATAATATATATGAATGATAATAATAAATTTTTAGTGTTTTTTCTTAATCTATATCTTTTTATTACTGTTTATTAGTCTCACATTATTTCATTTAAATTATATATATATATATATATAGTTTTTGTATATTAAAATTCCTTTTTTATGTATTATTTATTGTTTTTATCATAAAGTCTTTCTCCACACTTGATACAATGTGAAGTCTCGTATTGTCTATTTATTTCCATTTACCTTTCATCATTAAAAAAATTGCTCTAAGAAATTAAGTCCATTAAAATCTTAATGACAAATAATATCAATCATTGATTAACTAAAAAGTTTGGGTTTATTACTCCTTTGCAATGTAACTTAAGAATAATGATAAGTTTCCTCTTTTATGATGCTATGTGATGTTCCATCCATGCACGTATACTTGACATTACCTTTATACATATACTTATATACATTTATTATTAACTAAACCCTCCGTTACATATGTTGTCAATCGATTAATATCTATTCATTATAGTTTCTTCTAGTACATTCAGATTTCATATATACTTCTCATACCGAGGTATATACTATTGATTTGATGATTAATGTTATTAGATCTCGTCGCATCTACCATATCCATGATCCCAACGAATAATGCTTATTGTGCCATGTGATCCCTTCGTTTTCAATGTACGATTCAAATCTATGGGTAGTAAGGTTGTTGGGGTGGTTAGGGTATTACCTCTACCTTTCTAACCCTAACCGTCCCTCATTGTTCTATCACCCTGCTCAGTCCGTTGGCGTTGTGCAACTCTCGCCGAGCTTCTCATTGTCCATTTGGTGATATCGACTCAGGGAAGGAAACATCCCCGTGCTTTTGCCAATTTGTGACGCTCATTATGCTTTCTTCATTTTTGTTGTTTAAGTATTTAAACCATCTAGGCTAAGGTGGGAAATGAGAAATTTATGGGTTGTGGTGGGACTCTACCGTAGATTCTTGTTTGTAACCGCGGCGTAGGAAAACCCTAGCTCATCTCATGTTCTCCATTCGATGGTTGGTCGGAAGGGTTTACTCTTCCAAACTTCCGTCGCAGGTAATAAGGCCATAGTCTCGACTTCAATGCTGTATCTTTTTTTATTTTTTTTAAACAATGTTATCTTTTCTTCAAGATTTTTAATGGTTCTATGTTGGAAAGGTGCGTGAGGAGTTCGTTACCCATGGATTTAAGGCAAGAGAATTTATGAATCCTCACAGTCTCTCCTTTCAGTAAATGCTCACGATGTTTTTTTCCGTACTAATGCATGGTTACCTATGTACGTGTGTAAACCCCTTTTTCTTCTCGCACCCTTATGTCAATAAGCATCCATGGCCTAATTCACTAATGGATTTGGCATAATCTTTATATGTAATACATCGTTCCGTGCTAACTTTACTTCTCCGCTTCATATTTACTCTTAAGGGTTTAGTAATGTTATTTTCAAGTTAATGAGGGTGTTATATTTTTTTCCACCCTTCGAGGGTTCGATTGAATATGAGACTAAATTACTTAAATTATAATTTGGTTCGTTTGCATTCAAGAAGGGTTTGTCGATTTTGATTTTGTAATACTATGAATATACCCATAAGGGTTTTTTCCACTATTAAAGTTTATGCATTTGGTTTAATATTGTTTCTCGAATGGCTCTATTCACGACTATGAGGGTATCATATTTTTGGTCGACTATCTTGTCACTATTAGTTGTCATGGAGGATGTTGCTATCAATTTTTGAATTGTGTTTAAATTTTCCATGTATTTTCTTCGGGATTATTTATATACATATATATTTATACATTTGTTGTTTTTCTCGCTTCTTCGTCTCAACCGACATTGGTGTTCTCTCGATAATGAATTGTAGATATTTTTTATGTTGATGATCACGTTTATACTTTCGGTTTCGATCCTTCCTTTCAGACTTTCTCTATTTAAAACTTTTCATGTCATCTTTACAACATTTTTACCGTAATTTTATATATTTAAATTCTAGCATTCTCTCATGTCATTTAATTGGTTTCTATGTTCTATTCGAAAGGATAAAACTAATTGTTGTTTTCCAAACTTGTGGTGTATTCTATCGCATTCACCACAATTATTTTCAAAGCTTAAGCGCTTTTTTTTCCTTAAGTTTTCTCGAGCTCAAAATTTTTCATTTTGTATATTTTCTATTTTTCCTCTCGAGCAAGCATAATTTTCTTTGTTATGTAGCAACAATATAGACAAATATTTTCTATTTTTGGGAATTAATAGACCTTTTCTCATACATCGATTGAAATGTTCAACATATGGATTCTTAACACTTTTACTTATTAATTTATGCTTAGTTTCTTTAATCTTGTTTTCTTTCTATACTGCAATAGCACACTATTCATAAGGGATCGAACCACCTCATGAGGTTTCATCCTTCCGTCCGTATATTTATTCCTTCTCATATATTAGATTGTTCATCTCTGGTAAGCTTCAAATGGACTAATCATTCAACCCAATAGTGATTTACCCAAATTCCAAGCATTGTTGTCTACCTAACTTTCTATTACCCTTTCTTCAAGAAAAGTCATTTATAGTAATAATTTCATAAAAGAAAACAGTATTGTTTGAGCATACATTCCCTAAAATTCATTACTACTCCCTGCATCCAAGTATTTACATACTTAGAGTTATATTTATACCTCTTCAACGTAATTTCACATTCTCCGAAAATTCTATTAAAAATAATTAGTCAATACATACAAAAAAAGGAATTATTTTCTTTTCTCTTTCTAGTCTAATTTACTTCTATCTCATTAAGTAGAACCGATGCCATCTACTCAACCCTTGAGCGAGGCAATGAAGTCCTCAACTCCCCCGTGCTCCTCACCAAAGTAGGAATTGAGAGTTGTGTTTTCAAAGATGTACCTCAAGACTCTTATTCAATCTCGTCTCCTAATATAGTAGTAGAGTTCCACTAGTTTTCCTCTAGCTCGGATACTCACACCTTTCACTCTTCGCTATTTCTTATCACCTACATAGAACCTCTTTCCGCCCTAGGATTTTCCTTTTATTCCGTAGGAAAGGTAACTTCCAATAACCGTTAATCAACTACTTTGGAATCTTCAAAATTTTTTACCATCAAACATTTATGGAAATATATCTAATTAATTATTTATTCAAAGAAAAGCTTTAGTTCATAACTTGATTAACACACATGTTAATCCCATTAATTTAAAATAAACCAATATCTAATTAAAATACCCAATTTAAATGATAATAAACACAAAAGCATCTTCCTCATTTAAGATAAACATCGTCCTCGTGTTATGCCATTCCCCTGAACAAGCGAGATATCTTCCTAGATAAAAGTTTTCATCTTCCCAAGTCGCTCCTTCAGATAAAGTGCTTCCATTTCACTTTAAATTGGGTGATGGCTCACCTCCGTAGCATTATTTCTCCGATCGAGAATATGTTGAGGTTATACCGTGAATTCAGCGTTTGCTTTGACTCCGTAAATCCACAGTATCAATTAATAAATAGCTATTTAATTTTAGAGTTTAATTCTCACTCCATTCCTACTTGAATATTATTCCAATGAATTACATGCTTTGGATCATGTATGTATCTTTTGTACAAAACACATGGAACAAAATTGTGCACCAATATGTGTTCCGATGTTAACTGTAGTGGTTATTAGCCTCACCTTTCTTCCAAAATTTGAAAGGGTCCACATAATTAAGCCAACTTCGCACAAGTGGTCGACCTTAACGTGTTATCTTAGCTCCACTTACATAAACGTGATCACCTATCAAACTCTCGATATGTCTCACGGATCCGGAGATACACCTTCTCGTCAATCTTTGGCAACTTTTAAATTTTGTCCGATCTTCTTAACTTCTTTTCTCCATTTCAGCCAAAATTTATGGTCTAAGTATTAGCTTTGTCATGGACCTGCTCCAACTAATGTCGGTTGAACACTTTCTACCATAAAAGGCTCTTGCATTGTGACCATCTTGGAATGATTCCTAAAACCCATTGTTGTAGGAAAACGACCAGATGCATAATCTCCCACTTTGCGGGTTTCGCATCACATACATTTGTATCATGTCCTCTAGTATGTGATTTACCCGTTCTTTTTCCCATTCCTCTTAGGATGGTATGTCGCGCTAAACCGGAATTGTGTGCCTGTGTCCGGTAAATAATGCCTTCCAAAACGCCGAGGTAAAATTCACATCTTTGTCGAGATGATTATTTTTGGAATGCCATGTAATCTCGAATATTTCTCTCATGAAGATTTCAACAAGCAGAAATTTTTAAAATTGACGCATTAAGAATTAAAATGCGTTGTTTTTCTTAACCGATCAACAACTACCATTATAGTTACAGTTTAGTTCCTTGAACTCGGTAAGCCAACAATAAAATTTAGCCATAACTTCCCATTTCCCACCGGTACTAATATGGGTTGCAATAACCCCATGGGTGTTGATGCTCACCCTAAGCTCGAAATTCCAAAAAATTAGTTAAATATTTAGCGATGTCTTTGCGCATCCCATGCCAAAAGCGGGATATTTTAAGAGGAGAAGTCAAACAACTTTCTGATAGCTGCTGTGTCCAAGATATGAACTTTGATGATACTCATCTGAATCATCATTTTAAACTCAACTGATTAGAACATATATCTTTCCTGAATGATCAATAATTTTCATTATTGATGGTATAGTATGATTGTTTTCCTCTTGATCTTCAGCCTTATGTTTCGTCGCCATAGAAACCGATATTAAGGATTTTTTTTTGGTATCCTCCTTCACATGTTCCTAGAATTATAATTCCACATGGGTAAAGTATAACTCATAGCATAATGCAGCTTTCTGGCTAATGCATCAAAGAAACCCGATTTTCCTTTCCTTAACATGTTGCATTTCAAAGTCAAATTCGCTAGGAATGCATTCCACCTAGTTTAAGCAGCAATTTATAATCTAACTTGTTTAAAATAGTTGTTCAAGATGCTATGGTTAGTTTTCAGCACAAACTTCTTCCCAATAAGTAGTGCCTCCATATTTTCAAAGTGTACACCACTCGTTACCAATCCCCTAGATCATATGCAGTATCATTGTTCATGATCTTTCAACTTTATTGATTCATATGCCACAACTTTATGATTCTAGGTGATACAACACCACTCCTACCCTTTTGCTGTGCTAATTCGTGGAAACTCAATCTCCAAATTTGGATCTTTTAGTTTCAAAATAGGAGTTATGTTCAACAATTGTTTTAACTTTTCAAAACTAGATTTACATTCACTATTCCATTTAAACACTCGTCCTTTCAAGGAGGTTATGGAAATGAAATTTTTTAAAATCCTTCTATAAAATGCCTATAATAACCATCCAGCACCATAAATGATCATATGCCCTAGTTCTTAGGCACCCTTCATTCCATGATAGTCTTTATCTTTTTAGGGTATACCGTTATTCCTTCCGCTAAATTGACATGGACTAAATACCGGATTTTATCTTTATAGAAATCACAATTGTTGAATTTGGAGAGCATAGTGATGGTCTCTTAACATTTTAAACACTATACGAAATTTTCTCTATGTTTTCCATATTATTTGAATAGATATATATATCATCTATAAAAATCAAGACAATAAATTTATCCAAATATGGGTGAAATATGCCATGCATCAAAATCATGAATGTTGTTGGTGTGTTGGTCAATCTAAACGGTAAAACCACAAATTCGAAAAAGTTGTTTTATATATTTCTTCATATTTTATCCGTATTTCATGATACTTGTGACCTTAGTTCTATTTTTTTGAAAATGAAGTTTCATGTTTTACTTGGTCAAAATATCATCATTTCGAGGCAATGGGTATTTGTTTTTAATAGTTAATTTGCTGTTGTCCGTAGCCCATGCACATCCAAATCGTACCATCCTTCTTCTTCACAAACAACACTAGGTCCCCCCAGGGTGACACACTAGGATGAATATATCCCTTATCCAGCAATTCTTGTAATTTCGTTTTCATTTCTATCAATTTAGGCACACTCATTCGGTATGGTGCTCGTGATACTAGTGTTTCCCCTGGCATTAGTTCGATGGTGAAATCTATGTCCCTATTTGGTGGAAATATTTCTATGTTTTCTAGCAATACATCCATAAAATCCTATGCCACTGGAATATTTTCCATCATAGGAGTCTTATCTTTAGAGTTAGCAAATCTTAATTGTATTGCATAGATTTTGCACCCCTTCCTAATGTATTTTCCCAGTTGAGACACTATAATAAGACACAACTAAAGTGGCTTTTTAATTCCTTGCAACTCTTTACATGTTCCGTCTTCAGCCTTGTAATAAATAATTTTATCCTTGTATTCCACTAATAACCAATGCACTTCCAACTAGTCCATCCCCAGTAGTATATCATAGGAGCCTAAAGGTTGAATATTTAATTCAACCTTTATATGTTGGTTTCCAACTTCTAGAGGACATTTTGAAACATTGGCATTGACTCTTCATTTTTCTCTAGTGGCCAACTGTACTAACCAATGATATTTAAACTTCTAGCTTTGTAAGTCACATTTTTCCACAATACTGGGATTTGTGTAGCTTAAAATAGCACCAGGAGCAACCAAAATAGATACAGGGTGGGAGTACATCTTACCTTCTAGTTCTATCATAGTTGTATGGTAATCTTCCTACCAATCTTCAATTGTAGCATTGATTCTAGATATTTTTCACGCCACGTCCCCCACAGTGGATGTTTCTTACACATTAGTTGCAGTTTCATTTATTCCACGGTGAGGACAGTTCTTATAATAATTCACCTTACCGCATCCCCAACATTGCAATGGTGGTTTCTGGGTCTTTCTATGATCTGGTCTACTGGATGCTTCAGTGGGTCATTCTTCAATTGGACACTTAGTTCTCTATTGATTTCTTATTGACTTTCTATTTGCTAAATTTCTGGCTGCACCCTTGAAATTACCAGATCTGATGTTTTTAAAATTGGTATTACTTCTCTGCCCTTTCTTAGGTGGCCAACTCCATTCAGCTTCTCCTTTCACCTTGGATTGTTGATAGCACATATGTGCCTTTCCAATCACTTCATCCATGGGCTTTAGGCTTACAAATTTTATTTTCTCCTTCATATGAGTAGGTAGACTTCTCAAAAATCGATTTACTTTCACCTTTTCATCCCTCATATATGGCACATATCACAATAATGAATTAAATTTAGTTACAAATTCATCCATGGATATTTGTCCCAACCTCAAGTGATGAAACTCCCAAGATTTTCTTCATAATAACGCTCTGTTAGATATTTATCTTTAAAGTACTGCTGGAATTCGTCCCAGGTCAAATTCTAATCTTCAATACCTTGCACATTTTTAACTTCTTCCCACCACAAGGTGGATTTTCCCGCAATTGATAGATGGCTAAATGAGCCTTTAGTATACTCGTAGAGTTGAAAATATTTATTCATGTTTATTATCCATTCTTCAGCAACTTTTTCATCTTCTCCATCGAATGTCGGAGGTTTAATATTTTGGAATTCACCTTGCAGATCTACCTTCTCTTTCTTTATCTCTTTTTTTTCAGTGAAATTTCCTGACTCTACTTCATTATAATACTTATGTTTATTACTCCATTGGGTTTGGCTTCCTTGGAACTTGTCATTTGTTGTTTGTTTTTTCTCACCCTCTTCTTAGGTGTTTCTTTCCAAGCTTGGTTGAATTAGCCTTGATTCTATTTATCTAAGAGTATTTTAAGGATATTCTCTTACTCCTGCATCAACCTCTCAATATCACTTCTAACTCACACCATTCTTCTTGGAACTATTTTACAATATTCATAAGTTTGTTGGTTTTCCATTCCTGTTCTTCTAGTACTCTGCTATTTTTCTAATGTTGGTCTATATTTAGTTGTACCCACATCTCTGGACTCATTTCTTGATTAGGTTGGGTGTGAATATATCATAAATTCCTATGTGTTGGATGCACATACCCCCTCCTCATCATACTCGGTCAACTCTTCCTTTCAATTCTGTGCACATTTACACACATCAAGTGTTATTTAGGTGACCCCTTTTTGGTCCCAACGATTGAACGCTGCTATAATATCACCTGTCATTTCCATCCACATCATTTACCTTTCATCATAAGAAAAATTACTATAGGAAATTAAGTCCATTAATATCTTAATGACAGATATATCAATCATTGATTAACTAAAAGTGTTTGGGTTTGTCAGTCCTTAGAAATATAACTTAAGCACAATGGTAAGTTTCCTTTTTACAATGCTATGTGATGTTCCATCCATACACTTATACTTGACATTACCTTTATACATATAATATATATACATTTCATTATTCAATCAAACCCTCCGTAGATATGCTTTCAATAGATTAATATATATTCATTATAGTATTAGTAGATTCAGGAGTTCATAGTTTATGACTACGTCACCTGGCATATATTATTGATTTGATGATTAATGTAATTAGATCCTGTCGAATCTGCTATATCCATGATCCTTACACTTTATTTCTTATTGCTTCATGTGTGAGCCTCTTCGCCATCGATGTGCGATTGAAATCTATGACTAGTAGGATTGCTGGGGTGGTTAGGGTATTACCCTACCACCCGAACCCTAACTGCCTCCCTCATTGTTCTATTGTCTCATTTGTTGGCACTCTGCAACTTGGGTGAGATTCTCATTGTTCATCTCGTGATCTCGACCTAGATAAGGCAACGGCTGACGTGAATTTACACGATATGATCAATATTCTCTATTAATTTTTTCTATTTAAGTCTTTAAACCGTCTCGGCTATGGAACTGATAAATTTGTCAGTTGTCGAGCTCATGGTGTAGATTCTTGGTTTGCAAACTACGAGTTTAGGAAGAACCCTAGCTCATATCATGTTCTTCGATCATATGCTTGGTCAGGAGGGTTTATTCCGTCGACCCCGTCAAAGGTAAGCCCACAGTCTCAACTGCACAGTATACCTTGTTTTTCTTTTCTTTTAAACAATGTTATCTTTCCTTCAAGATTTTTAATGGTTCTATGTTGGTTCAGGCATGAGGAGTTCGCTACCCACATGGATTTAAGGTAAGAGAATTTACGAACCCTTGAATTTCCTCCTCTATAGTTCATGGTTTCTTTTATTTTTTCATTTTCCAATACTAACACATGGTTGCATTCTTGTACATGTAAAACCCCTTTTGCTTCTCCACCCTTTGAGTCAACAAGCCCTCCGCGGCCTAATTCACTGATGCATTTCACTCCCCTTTACAGGTGCAATACATCGCTCCAGGATAGCTCTACTCCTCCATCTCATATTTAATCTTAAGGGTTTAGTAATCCTATTTATTTCTTGATTTAATGAGGGATTAGCTTGTTTTCCACCCTTCGAGGGTTTGGTTGAATATGAGACTATTGCTTAAATTATAATTTTTGCTCCATTGCATTCAGCAAGGGTTTGTCGGTTTCATTTTTGTAATACTCTTAATATACCCATAAGGGTTTTTCCATTGTTATTGTTTATGCATTTTGGTTTAATATTGTTTATTGACTTGCCTTATTCACGACTATGATGGTATCATACTTTTGGTTGGATATCTTGTCACTGTCTATTGTCGTGGAGGATGTTGCTATCAGTTGTTGAATTGTGTTTAACTTTCCCATTTATTTTCCGGATTATTTATATACATATATGTTTATACATGTGTTTTTTTCTCGCCCTTCCGGCTCAACCGTCATAGGTTTTCTCTGATAGTGAATTGTATATATGTTTTATGTCGACCATCACAGTTATATTTTTGGTTTCGAGCCTTCCTTTCAGTTCAGCTCTATTTAAAGCTTTGCATGTCATCTTTACATCGATTTTACTGAAATTTTATATTTAAATTCCAGTACTCTTTGTCATGTCTTTTAAGTGGGTTCTCTCTTTTGTTGAAAAGGATAAAACTAATTATTGTTTTCCAAACTTGTGGTGTATTTTGTCAGATTCACCACAATTATTTTTTAGGCTTAAGCATTCTATTTTCCTTAACTTTTTTGAGCTCAGAATTATGCATTTGTATATTTTCATTTTTCCTCTAAAAAATAATGAGTTTCTTTTTTTACGTATAGCAATAGTGTAATAGATATTTGTATTTTTGGGAATTAATAGACCTTTTCTGTCATTGATTGAAATGTTCGACATATGGATTCTTAACACTTTTTCTTATAATGACAGTTAGTTTTTTTAATATTGTTTTCTTTCTATTCCTGGTAATAACACACTATTCATAGGTGACTGGACTACCCTATGAGGTTTCACCCTCTATCCGTGTATAGTTATTCCTTCTACAGGTCAAACTGTCTATTTCAGGTGCTTCCCCAAAATGGACTAACTTTCCAACCTGATAGTGATTTACCCAAATTCTAGTCATGTTTACCTATGAACTTTCTATTACCCTTTCTCCAAGAAAACTCATTTACAGTAATAGTGTCAGAAAGAAAATAAATACTATTTGAGCATACATTCCTAAAATCCATTGCTACTCCTGTAATTCAATTATTTACATACTCATATTTCTATTTCTACCCCTTCAACAGACTTTCACATTCTCTAAAAATTCTATTAGAAAGAATAAGGTTGAACATACAAAAAAGAATTATTTTTTTTTCTTTCTAGTCTAATTTACTTATCTCAGTAAGTAGGACTGATGGCATCTTCCCAACCTTGATTGAGGCAATGACGTCCTTAGCTCCCCCCATGCTCCTAACCAAAGTAGGAATTCAAGAAGTGTTTTCAAAGAGATGGACCTCAAGACTCTTGTCCAGTCTTGTCTCCTAAAACAAGCAGTAGAGTTATACCAGTTTCCTCTAGTTCCAGATTTTCATACCTTTCAACCCTTAGCTATTTCTTATCACCTACACAAAACCCCTTTCCTCCTCTAGGATTTTCATTTTATTCCCATAGGAAAGGTAAGTGCTAGTAACTTCTTAATCAACTACTTCAGAAACTTGGAAAACTTTTTACCATCATACTTATGGAAATATATTCCATAATTAATTCTTTATTCAAAAGAAAATATTTAGTTCATAACTTGATTAACATACATGTTAATCCCATTAATTTAAAATAAACCAATATCTAATTAAAAATTCTTTAAAGTTAAATGCCAATAAACTTGCGTGCTACAAAGTCTTTTTGTGCACCTATGTAAAGCATTATCCTCTTCAATTTTGTGTCATGTAACACCATCAATTCATATTATGGAAAACAATGAAATCTTCATATGCACCTCTAGAGAGAATTATCCTGCAGATCATTATCCCCAAAAAATGAATTTGGATATCAAAGAGTGGAAGACAGGTGGAAAACAAGAAAAAATAATCTAATAAGCCTTAATATTGAAAGGTGCATCACACCATAATAACAAAATCTTACATTGTTCTTACAATTAGTACAATACTGATATAAATGGTTTCTCATTGATTTCAATGTACAAATAAAATATTTATAATAGGTAGCATCATTCACTATAAGTTTCTTTTGGAGAACGAAATATTTACTTTAAATGAAAAAATATTTTTATGATGTTCAAGAAATTATAAATTATCATGTTTACATAGTGGTAAGTGGAGTGTCGGGGTGCAAAGAAGATTTTTTCCTCTACAACTACGCACTCCACATATTTTTTTTTTAAATTTAACAAATTGGAAGTTTAAGTCTAAGTTGACTAAAAATTAGGATATTTTTCTCACCAACACCATGGATATACCTCATCCTTCATTTGGAATTACATATTGGACCTAAGGCCAATAAATGTGAAAATTGTTTCATTATATTGAGTTTGGATAGGTTGTTCTGCAAAATGAACTATATGAGGAAGGCATAGAACTTGGAACTATTTATCAGACTTTATCACCCAATTTACAAGAAAATTTTATTTTACTTTATGGATGCAATTGGTAACGCGCTTCCTCCCACATTTACCCACTTTCACCAAATTTACTAGGACAAACATGAGGTGAGGGTCACTATGATAAGACTCAATCTCCTATATGACCTTAAGTAAATGGAATCAACAACCTAAGACCTTACTTACTTCCCTCAGGTGCCACACACCCCCAGGAGTAACCCAACCCCTCAAGGTGTCCAACCCCTAAGATAAATTTCTTTTTCCATGACTTAGAACCCTAGTTTCTCCCTTTCCAAGGCCTCCAAGTGACTATGAGTCTCCAGTCCCTCCCACAGGCCTACCTGAGTGCAATTGTGTCATTTTTATGTTAGTTCTATACAAGTGACTATCATATTTATGGTTATTTTCCAGGGCTAGGGATTATACTTTTCCCAGAACTCTATGAAACTTTCATAACACATAACAGACATGAAGAAAATCCTTGCAAACCAAAATTTGAAACCAGGACTTGACATGGCCTTCCCCAACCTAGATTGACATTTCGTCAAGTACTTGGTACATATGTAACCTGCAGGTCATGAATTCAAGTCTGAACATAAGGGACTAAAAAATTATTTGAGGTTTAACAATAAGGGTCACTTCCTTCTCATATTATCTTTTATAACATCAATTAGGCCTTGCATTCATTATTCATTTAGTTATGAGTAAAAACATCAATAAAAACATGACTGATATATGTCATATAACCATTCTTATAACCAGCATAAAACCATATAAATAAAAATGAGAGAAAAACCATTAAAGCCACATAATAACATGTACATTTCCTTATCAAAAGAAAGATAAACTTATCTCTTATTAGACATAGGAAAAAGCCAACCCGGTTTGAGACTTCCAAGTACCACTTAACCATAGATTGGCTGAACCAATTCTTTCTTTCATCCAATCACCCTCATGCCATATTCCAAACAAGAATGTGGTATTTCATGGGATAAATGAATCCAAACACAACCAAGAGAATACAGAGGTTAAACCACCTCCTCTCTCACCATACCATGATCTCACTTGAACAAGTTTTGATATAAAAAAACTGAACCGATCTTGGATGAATCTGAATTTATTCTCTAATACCTTGAGGAATATTCCCGTCTCCACCCTCGAGATTTACTGTGTATCCTACCATTAGTATTCAAGCTATTCCTAGGCCTTTGGGAATTTTTCTGATACCACCTCACATGGATCCAAAATATTCTTGCAATACAAATATCAAACTAGGAAAATTCTCATCACACCATGGTTATCCATAAATGGAAAGGCAAGGCTAGAATCCACTATCAAACCCGGAAAAACCCATGTCAATGACAACAAAAGAACCAAATTCCAACATGCAAATACCATGCATGTCAAAACCAGCGAGGAAATCATACATGCAACCTATTACCTACAAGTATTCTTGCTAAAGATGCTTGATCCAACTTTTCCTTGCTTGATCCTTTCTTTATTTTTCTTTCCTTTGCTTTCCTCCACTTTTTATTTTCCTTCCTTTGCTTTCTTGATTTATTTCTTGTCTTGGTGCTTTCTCCTCTTTCAGACTAATTCCAAAATTGAACCGACAAAAATCTACCAACCGATGCTCTGGGGTGTTTTTATTAATTATGCCTCTAATTTATTCAATTTTCCATTATTTTCCTTCTCACATACAACTTGTGACCTCTCACCTTCCTTTTCTCCTAATTTCCTGTATTTTCATAAATAAATGCCAAAATACTCTTTTTCCTTTCCAAATCCTTAGCCATTTCCTTTTCCAATTTCCCCTTAGCCGTAAAAAACAACAAGTGATGCCCTTTGGCATATTTTTCCCAACATTAAGCTTGGAATAAGTGTCCTTTAATTGTTGTCTTAATTTTCTTTTATCAACTTTTACTACATTAAATTTTAACTTGGGGCTGTTACAAATGCCTCCCCCTTAGGGGAAAACTATCCTCGATGTTCTGTGACACATATAACGAACAAAACTGTTAAAATCCAAAATCATAATGCTTATGGACCTTTATAACTTATCTCATTGCAATATTTTCAATAACATCCCACTGAAAAGAAAAACCATCATGATAAACATGACAACCTGACAACCATACTTCTTATTGGAGCTTTATAACACAAATAATTATGGTATTAAAATAGAAACCATACATAAATATGTACAAATACCAAAACTGCTTTGCATATACTTAAAAAAAATGAAGCATACATAGCCCACATCTGATCAACCATCTCCCATGTAGCTTCATCGGGCCCAAAGTGCTTCCACTACACTTTAACCTACTCGATTGCTCTGATCTAGAGAATGAGTTGTTTTCACTGCAATATGCATTGAGGTTTTGACTGGAATTCTCCTTATTTCTCCACCTACAATATAGACCAATCAATAACATGATAAACATCTTTTACATATGTTTTATGAAATGAAACATGAAAAACATAATGGAATTTCACTGTCAGAGGAAGTCCAAGTCTATTGGCCATATATTCAATCCTATCAATGATCTCAAAAGGCCTGCAATACCATGATGCCAAATTGGCACATGATCCAATATTCAAGGAGCTCTTCTTGGGATTGATGCACAAATACATATGCTCCCCAACATGAAACTACTTAAATTCCATGCCCTAGTCTGCATAAATTTCCTTCATGTCTTATGATTCCTTTAGATTATTATTTATAACCTGCATTTATTTCCCCATGTCTGCCAACATGAATGGTCCAATAAGAACCCTATTAATTAAATCACTCCAATTGATGCGAGTGTTACAAATCCACCCATAGAGTTCCTCAAATAGACTCATCCTTAGTGACTCCTTATAACCATTATTGTAGGTGAACTCGACCAATGGAATGCACTCCTCCCATCTCCTCTACTAATGCATGAAATACATCCTCAACATATCCTCCATTATTCTGTTCACCCTCTTTGTCTATCCATCTGTCTGTGGATGATAAGTTGTGTTAAAGGCCATCTATGTCCCCAATACTAAAAACATCTCCTTCCAATACTTGGAAGTTAACTTCGCACCCTATCCAACACAATATTCTTCGAAAGACCATGCAATCTCATGATCTCACGATGAAAACATGTGCTACCTCACTAGCTTAATAAGTAGACTTCACTGGAATGAAGTGATCTACCTCGCTCAACCTGTCGACTAAAACCATGATAAAATCATGTTGCCTCGATGTCCTTAGAAGACTTGTAATGAAGTCCATGGAAATGACCTCCCACTTCCACTCTAAAATTGGAAAAGGCTGAAGCAACCCACCTGGATTCTTACACTCTGCTTTGACCTATTGAAAATCTAAACATCTAGCCACAAATTGTTCCATGCCCTTCTTCAAAATCAGTCCCCTTTGGCATGTCTATGAGTTGATGTGCCCATTTATGTTTCACCCGGTTTTTCATTATGTTGGTTTATACATTTCTTTTCCATTACGTATGTTTTTCATTCTGTAAAGCTTACATGGATGAATAGGGTTTAGATTTTTCTTGGATGACTCGAGTGTAGAGTTTGCTCGGAATACGTTTATTTTATATTCTAATATTTTATTTTAATAGATAAATTTAAAAATTGGTGTTTTGTTAATTTTATGAAGGAGTAGTCTATAATGCGACTTTTTGGAATTGATGTGAAATCCTTATGCATGGTGATACATACATGGCATCATAGATCACTGATGTCTTTGCATAACTTTTTGATTGCCCTGATACGTTCCATGTTGCCATACCATAAATTTTTGATTGCCCTGATACTGTCGATGTCGCCATACGCTTCCACCATCCTCCTGATACAATGCAAGTAACTAAAGCATGGATCATTGCAATTTAAAATTTACAATTTAAACTTTGAATTTTCAAGGTGTCACGCAAAGCTACATGAATATTGGGGAGGTGAGATTTCTATGGCCTAGATTTCTTTCAGACAACGCCCTTGTTTCAATGGCTCCATTGTTTCAAGTATACATATCCTTGTCTTGCCTTCCCTCTTTGATATCTACGGAGAACCTAACTATTTTAGAAGCGACCAATTACAGGTTGATAACACTACATGATTCTGGGGTATTTTTATTTTCCTGTTACAAATTTAATTTCATTTTCTGCATGAAATTAATCAGTTACCTCTTTATGATATCTAAAACACAAATATTTCAGCCTTCTCTTAAGTTTTGAGAGCTAACATTTTGTGCTTCGTCTCTTTCAAAGTTTCCAAAGTCCGCAGGGTAGCTGAAGAACCTTGAAATAATTTCCATATATGATCGCGAACGTGGATTTGCGCTCAAAAGTGAAGAAAATTTTCATCTACGCTCCTTTAAATACTCGCATTTAATCTTCTATCTAAGCCATTTTGGGATTTTTATAACTTCCTATAAAAATGGAAGTTCCAACTCTATATTCACCCTCCAATATCATAGTTCATTAGCAATGGTTGTGGGTAAAGTATTTTCACTTAACTTTTGCATTGGGAGAATGTGACAACTTCATTAAAGATAACTAGTGTTAACTAGTTACAAGACATTTATTTTATTTATTTTGTCAAGAAAAGACTTAAATTATTTTGTCTGGAAAGTTATTTGACTAATAATTAGTTAAGAATAATAAATCAATTTAGAGAATTTCTTATGAAAAGTAAAAATTTGATGGTAAATGTGCCAAGAACTGGAAATGGTTGGGGACAGTTGGAAACAGTTACCTACTCCTCTGAGGATAAGAGATTGATCCAAGTGACGAGTAGGGGTTCGATTCAGAGACAAAGGAAGAGTATGAAATTCGAGAGCTGGTAGAGACCAGTGGAAAATACTCAGAAATCCTTGAGAAAGAAATTATTTTCTAGTACTGACTGGACTGCGAGTCCTGAGGTCACAACAGAAAAGTAATACAATTTTGACCCATACCATCCAGGATTGGGCCCGGGGGTAAGAAGAGGATGTAATTTCCTCTCTTTATGGTTGGGAGGACCTTAGCGTGAATCTACTAAACAGATAAGTATTACTATGAATTCTAAGTAATTTAGTACTGAAATGGAAATTTGTTCATAGCTATAAATAAGTTTAGATACTGTCCTGTTATTAAAAAAAAAGAAATTCTTAAGACAGGGAAAAAAAATTGAAAGTACTATTTATTCTTTCTCTATTATTAATGCTTAAGACAGAACAATCTGAAAGTAATATTTACTCTTTCTCTGTTATGAAGGATTCTAGTAATAGTAAAACTAAATATAAATAGCAGTTTCTACTGACAAGTAGGATCCTGTAACAATAACATTCATAGAACATAATGAACAAAGAAAAAACTAGAAAAAGGAGTACAGAAAAGTTACACATATACTTTCATATTTACTGTTGTTTATGACAATTACAATTATACTTTTATAAACAGAAATAGGTTATTTGTTCTATAAAGAGAAAATTGTATCTTCTATTTATGCCTAAATAACTAGAATAGAATGTTAAAAGAGTCATATGGACTATTGATATTTGTTCTGTGTAAAACCCAAACCCAAGATACATTGTCCGCAACCATTAAAATTTAGCCTATACACGGACTTAAGGATATTGTGGTCCAGACACCAAGTTAATGATTTGGATACATAAATGCAATAGAAAGAATCTACATAAGGAAATATATAGCAAGATCATTCATTTTTCTCATTAAATGTTCAACTCAAAACATTGTATGCATGGAAATGAGAAATCATATAAATGCTTTAACAAACCCTTCCATGCCGAATAAAATAAACAGCTAGAAAGAAAATCTCATGGCATTAGCAGGCCGAGGGTTTCTACCAAATAGACATAACAGTTTATAAATAGAGACCAGTAAATATTATTTCCATTAAGATAACCATGGCTAAAGGTTGCATATAAGAGGCTAGAGAGCCATGTTCGGTATAAACATTTGCTTTAACGAAGTAACAACATGATATAAAGAAAATATTTTTTTTTGTCGTATTATAGGAAACCACAAAAATGGAGGTGCAAACACACAGTCCAATTACAAGTAAATTTTTACTTTGAAAATTCCTTTGTGAAGGAGAAATAAATGAGTTACAGAAAATCTAACTGGTTTAGAAATTTCTCTTCACAACAATCATATGTAAATAAACAAACCAGTCTGGATTCCTGTCGAAAATGAAAAGATTCTTTCAAGATTTAATCTCCAGCATTCAATGAGAAACAGGAATGAGCTCTAAGATGGTTAAGGAAAATGTATCAGCATAAAAACCTGGAAAAAGATCCGCTATTGTGATGGCCAAACCCAAGTAACGAAGGTTGTGGAACTTCGAACCTTTCGCATGCTCCTTAACCAAAAAGGTAAGAGTTGTTTAGCGGAGGGAAAATCTGTTACCTTGCGTCAAGGGCTAAATAGAAAAATAGAAAGGATGTTTTTTAATGCATTTGCTTCAGATGAGAATCCAAGTTTCATAAAAGTTCGTAGATAGTACACAAAACAAATTAAAACAGAGATTTAACCATTTTTCTCAGTAGCAAAAGAAAATAACAAAGGAATACCTATTATGTAGAAGTTGAACCAGTAAGACTTTGTGTAGTTGACGGCGCAAGACAATCATAATCTTTCAGCTTTTCTAACTCGAATAGGAGGAGTTTGACATGTAGAAATGAAACCTGAAGCTCACACCTTGGTGGACTATGTAAGAGTAATGAAGGCGGAGCCATGTCTCTCTCAAAGGAGCCAAGAGGTATGTGGAGCGAAAAACTCAAATAAAATTAAATTCATCACAGTATGTAAGTATACATAGCCATATGCCATAAAGAAGCTAGGGTTTTGTTGGAGAATTCAAGACAAATCCCAACCAAAATCTCAGTCGTAGATCGGGTCGAAACACACGGTGGAGATCACAGGGTAATCGCACCAGATTTCAAAGAAATCTCCTAGCTATACTCTAGAGCTATTACCCAGTACTCGACTCTTAAATTTAGTCAAAGGTGCCAGCGAAGTTAGCGGTGGTAGCTGGGAATGTTTTATTTCTGTAGTAAAAGAAATATATATATTGTCACCATGTGGCATAAATTTACACATATTCATGCAACCTTAGTATTGAACCCAACATAAATAATAATGTGAGTATCAAAAATAATTCAAGTTGAACGATAATTGAATGATTATTACCGTTTATGAAAGGTTGTAATGATATAAATGTGGAAATTTAACAGAGAACTATGTTAATAATTGTAAAGTCCATATTTGTATATGGTAGTCATTAACTCTGATAGTAAGTAGGTAAATTTTTTTTTATGTGTTCATATTGGTGTATGTGGAAAGTGGTATCAGAGCAGCGGTTATAAGCTGGGACCCTAAGGGTCGACTAATCGTTAAGCTATGTGTGTACTGATGCAGAAATTAAATGAGAGTGAGAGAATTTAGATAGCATAATGAGGAGGGGAGCAACAACTTCATTACCCCAAGACACCGAGGAACCCCAAGCGCAAATTGTGATAAACCCAGAAATGTGGGTTCAGTTAAACACTAGTTTCCTGTTGAACACCGTTCAACAATTGCAAGAGGAAATGGTGCGTGTCCGAAAGGACAATGAACGATTATTGCAAGACCAAGAAAAGATATTAAAAATCCTATCAGATAA
Organism: Pinus albicaulis; assembly: GCA_034641835.2. Classification (NCBI taxonomy): domain Eukaryota; kingdom Viridiplantae; phylum Streptophyta; class Pinopsida; order Pinales; family Pinaceae; genus Pinus; species Pinus albicaulis. The sequence goes on from CM076572.1 coordinate 185,624,760, forward strand.
ACAAAACCAGGAGGTAGAACATCTAAGTACTGACAGAGGTCTGCCAAAAGAAGAGAAGAAAACAAGAAATAACACCACGGATAGAGTGGAAAGAAGCCCATCCTAGCGAAGTAAGAAAAAAAATTATAATGAAGCAGAATCTAGCAATGTGTCAGATCAGCAAGAAATTAAAAAGCCAAAAGTGGAACTCCAAGGGGAGTTTCGAAAAATAAAACCACCAACGTATGATGGTGAAGCTGAAGAAATAGCTGAAGCATGGTTAATAAACATGAATAAGTACTTTCAGGTGTACAAATACAGCAGCAACCTAAAGGCTAGATTAGCTATATATCAGTTGAGAGAGAAAGCCACCTTGTGGTGGGAAGAGGTGAAGAACATTCGCAACATAGAGGAACAATATGTCACCTGGGAATCATTCCAGCAATACCTTAAGGGCAAGTATTTGATAGAATGATTTTGTGATGAAAAAGCTAAATAATTTCATGATTTAAGGTTGGGACAGATCTCTATGGATGAATATATCACCAAGTTCACTTCCTTGTTACGATATTTTCCCTATCTGTGAGAAGAGAAGGGTAAGGTAAAGAGATTTTTGAGTAGCCTGCCAACACATATGAAGGAGAGAATAGAATTTGTAAACCCCCGAACCATGGATGAAGCCATTCATAAAGCATGAATTTGTTATCAACAGTACAAGGCAAAAGGGGAGACTGGTAGAAATTGGCCACCAAAGAAAGGACAGAAAAGTAACACAAATTTCAAAAATGAAAAAAACAGTAATTTCAAAAATTTTGCACGTAATTCTGTCAGTAAAAAATTTAGCAGAAATCACTAGAGAACTAGATGGCCAGCAGAGGAAAAGCCTACGTAGGCATCCAGTAAGCTAGAGCAAGGGCAAGTGACTAGGCCACCGTTACAGTGCCGAGGGTGTGGTGAAACACATTACTACAAAAACTGTCTGTAGCGAGCAAGGAGTGACACAGTTGCAAATTTGCAAGAGACTTCTATTGTAGGTGATGTGCCGTGAAACATCCCTCGTATCAATGCGGCATTGGAAGACCAACAGATAGATTATCATCCAATGATGATTGAGTTGGAAGGTAAATAATAACTCAACCTGTTTCTATTTTTTTAGATCCAGGTGCAAGTTTCAGCTATGTTAGTCCCAAAATAGTGGAGCTGTGTAAATTGAAAGAAAGGAAATTTAAAATTTCGTGGCTGGTACAGCTAGCCACTGGAGCAAAATGAAAAGTAACTGGAAAAATTCCAAGCTGTAAGTTGGAAATTTTAGAACAGCAGTTACAAGTAGATTTGAACATTTTTCCATTAGGATCATATGATGTTTTATTAGGCATGGATTGGATGGAAAAGCATTGGACCTTAGAGGACTGTAAGGAAAAGATTATTTATTACAGACTGCATGATGGAACACGTAAATAAATACAAGGAATCAAGAAGCCATTATGGTTACATCCAATTATAGCATCTCAAATAAATAAATGTATAAAGAATGGGTGTCAGTTATATGCTATTCAGGTGGGGTATGCTGATTCCAAGGAGAAATTTCCTATAATAGAAAATATAACTGTGGTGCAGGAATTTCTGGATGTTTTTCCAGAAATATTCCTGGGTTACCACCGAGAGACATTGACTTCACTATAGAGTTAATGCCCAGAGCTTCTCCCATGTCAAGGGCTCCTTACAGAATGAGTGTGCCAGAACTAATAGAGTTGAAGATGCAGTTACAAGAACTGTTGGATAAAGATTACATTCGGCCAAGTGTATCCCCTTAGGGAGCACCAATATTATTCGTGAAAAATAAATATGGGACCATGTCAATGTGCATGGATTATAGGTAGCTCAAAAAATTAAAATTTAAGAACAAATACCCTTTACCAAGAATTGATGATCTATTTTATCAAGTGAAAGGGGCCACAATGTTTTCCAAGATAGATCTAAGATCTAGGTATCACCAAATTCAAATCAAGGATGAAGACATTTGCAAGATAGAATTTTGTACCAAGTATGGACACTATGAATTTGTGGTATTACCCTTTGGGTTAACAAATGCACCAACAGCCTTTATGAGGTTAATGCATGGAGTCTTCCATCCATTCCTAGATAATTTTGTACTTATTTTTATAGATGATATTTTGATCTATTCTAAAAACCTAGAAGAGCATACGGATCATTTGAGGATTGTGCTGGAAATGCTAAGGAAACATCAACTATACGCTAAGTTCAGCAAGTGTGATTTCTTCAAAATAGAAATCCAATATTTAGGCCATGTTATTTCAGCAAAGGGAATTGTCATTGATCCAGAGAAGATCAAAACAATCATGGAATGGAAAGTACCTTAGAACATGGCAGACATAAGATCCTTTATGGGATTAGATGGGTACTATCGTTTCCAGAATTTCTTTTCTCATCACTTCCTTACAGAGGAAAGGAAAAGTTTTCAAATGGACTATCGAATGTCAGAACAATTTTGAAAAGCTGAAACAGCTTTTGACTACTGCACCTGTGTTAAGGGTGGCTAACCTAAGCAAATAGTTTGAAGTATGTACCGACGCAAGTAAAGAGGGTGTTGGGGCAGTTCTAACTCAAGAAGGCAAAGTGGTGGCATATGAATCTGGAAAGTTGAAGGATCATGAACAAAGGTATTCAGTGTATGATCTGGAATTAACAGCAATAGTGCATGCACTCTGGGTATGGAGGCACTACTTGCTGGGCAAGAAGTTTGTGTTAAAGATAGATCATAGCAGCTTGAATAGTTACTTAAAGCAAGCATATTTGAATGCAAGACAGGCAAGATGAAATGCCTTCTTAAGTGAATTTGATATGGAAATTCAGCACGTAAAGGGAAAGGAAAACCGAGTAGCTGATGCTCTAAGCATAAAATTACATGGTATATATGAGCTGCATTATAATCAGCTAGAAAATAAATTCTTGGAACAAGTGAAGGGAGAGGCACAAAAATATCTAGAATAAAAATTTCTATGGTAGCAAATGGAGGAAAACAAAAAGCAAGGAAGTACATCTGAGTATGGAATAAATGAAGAATAGATGTTAAATTTCAGAGGAAAAATTTTTGTGCCTAATCGCATGGCTCTGAAGGAGTTGATAATGGATGAGTACCATCGCAACAATTATGCAGGTCATCCAAGATATCAGAAAATGTTGACTGCTATAATAAAGGTATACTTTTGGCTTGGTATGTGTAAAAAAATTGTTGAATATTTAAGTAAATGTTTGGAATGTCAATAGGTGAAGGTAGAACATCAACATCCCGCAGGATTGTTACAGCCCATACCAATACCAGAATGGAAGTGGGAGGTCATATCCCTAGACTTTATTACAATATTACCACAAACAAAAAGGCTAAATGATTCCCTCATGGTGGTGGTGGACAGATTGAGAAAATCTACACATTTTATACCTGTACAGTCTACTTACAAGACTGTACAGATAACCGACATATTCATGAAGGAAATTTTCAGACTATATGGAATTCCAAAGACAGTCATCTCAGACCAAGATGTTAAATTTACTTCTGCCTTTTGGAAGACATTTTTTATAGGATTGGGGACTCAGATAAACTTTAGCACGGCTTATCATCCCCAGACCGACGGGTAAACGGAGCGAGTAAACCAAGTACTAGAAGACATGCTACGAATGTATGTAATGCAGCAGCCAACTAAATGGTAATATTATCTGCATCTTGTTTAATTTGCCTACAACAACGGTTATCAAGAGTCCTTGAAGATGATTCCTTTCGAGGTTTTGTATGGGAGGCCGTGCCACACACCCATAAATTGGAGCAGCCTCGAGACAAAATTAATGTTGGGACCCAAGATTCTTTCTAAAATGGACTTAGAGCTAAAGAAAATAAGACAAAATATGAAGGTTGCACAAGATCGAAAAAAGATCTATGCAGATAAAAAGAGATCTTATCGAGAATTTGGAGTGGGAGACCATGTATATGTGAGGATAAAAACAAAAAGGAGTACCATGCAGTGGACCTCTTGTGCCAAGTTGGATCCTAGATTCTATGGACCTTTCCAAATTTTGGAAAGGGTAGGACCTGTAGCCTATCGGCTAGCTCTACCCACTCACATTCGAGCACACAATGTGTTTCATGTATCTCTGTTGAAGCGTTATGTGCATGATGTAAAGCATGTAATTCATTGGCAAAATATTCAGGTAAGATAGAAATACAAATCCTAACTTAAGATATATATTATGATGAGGAAATTGACATGAAACATTGTGGTTGCAGGTATAACTGAACGGCGAGTTCCTAGTCGAACCACAACGCATACTTGAACGAAGGGAAATTGTACTCTGCAAGTGGGTTTTCGCCCAGGTTAAAGTGCAATGGAAGCACTTTGGCCCAAATGAAGCTACTTGGGAGGATGAAAAATTTGTGCAAGAATTTTACCCAAAGCTCTTTGTTGAGTTAGAGTAAAAACACCGAGGACGGTGTTACTTCCAGGGGGGAATTTGTGACAAATTCATTAAAGATAACTAGTGATAGCTAGTTACAAGACATTTATTTTATTTATTTTGTTAAGAAAAGACTTAAATTATTTTTCCTAGAAAGTTATTTGACTAATAATTAGTTATGAATAATAAATTAGTTGAGAGAATTTCTTATGAAAAGTAAAAAGTTGATGGTAAATGTGCCAATAATTGGAAATGGTTGGGGACAGTTGGAAATAGTTACCTACTCCTCTGGGGATAAGAGACTAATCCCAGTGAGGATTAGGGTTTGGTTCAGAGACAAAGGAAGAGTATGAAATTCCAGATCTGGTAGAGACCAGTGGAAAATACTCAGAAATCCTTGAGAAAGAAATTATTTTATGGTACTGACTGGACTGGGAGTCTTGAGGTCACAGCAGAAAACTAATCCACTGTTAACTCGTACCATTCAGGATTGGGCTTAGGGGCAAGAAGAGGACGTAATTTCCTTTCTTGATGGTTGGGAGGACCACAGCTTGAATATGCTAAACAGATAAGTATTACTGTGAATTTTGAGTAATTTGGTACTAAAATGGAAATTTGTTCATAGTTATACAGACTTTTAGATATTGTCCTGTTATTAAAAAAAAAATGCTTAAGACAGGGAACAAAATATGAAAGTATTATTTATTCTTTCTCTGTTATTAATGCTTAAGACAGAACAATCTGAAAGTAATATTTATTCTTTCTCTGTTATGAAGGATGCTAGTAATAGTAAAACTGAATATAAATAACAGTTGCTACTGACAAGTAGGATCCTGTAACAATAACAGTCATAGAACATAATGAACAAAGAAAAAACAGGAAAATGGAGTACAAAAAATTTACACATATACTTTCATATTTACTGTTGTTTATGACAATTATAGTTATACTTTTATAAACAGAAATAAGTTATTTGTTCTATAAAGAGAAAATTTTATCTTCTATTTATTCCTAAATAACCATAATAGAATGTTAAAAGAGTCAGATGGACTGTTGATCTTAGTTTTGGGTAAAACCCAAACCCAAGATACATCGTCCACAACCATTAAAACTTAGCCTATACACGGACTTAAGGATATGGTGGTCCGGATACCAAGTTAATGATTCGGATAAATAAATGCAATAGAAAGAATCTACATAAGGAAATATATAGCAATATCAATCATTTTTCTCATTAAATTTTCAACTGAAAACATTTTATGCATGGAAATGAGAAATCATATAAATGCTTTAACAAAACCTTCTATGCTAAATAAAATAAATAGCTGGAAAAAAAATCTTATGGCATTAGCAGGCCGAGGGTTTCTATCCAATAGACATAACATTTTATAAACAGAGAACGGTAAATATTATTTCCATTAAGATAACCATGGCTGAAGGTTTCATATAAGAGGCTAGAGAGCCATGTTCGGTAGAAACATTTTCTTTAATGAAGTAACATCATGATATAAACATTTTTTTATGTCATATTATAAGAAACCACAAAAATGGAGGTGCGAACACACAGTCCAATTACAAGTCAATTTTTACATTGCAAATTCCTTTATGAAGGATAAATAAATGAGTTACACAAACTCTGTCCGGTTTAGAAATTTCCCTTCACAACAGTCATATGTAAATAAACAAATCAGTCTGGATTCCTGCTGAAAATGAAAAGATTCTATCAAGATTTAATCTCCAGCATTCCATGAGAAACAGGAATGAGCTCTAAGACAATTAAGGCAAATGTATCAGTATAAAAACCTGGATAAAGATCCGCTATCATGATGGCCGAACCCAAGTAACCGAGGTTACAGAACTTCGAACCTTTCACATGCTCCTTAACCAAAAAGGTAAGAGCTATTTAGAGGAGGGAAAATCCATTACCTTGCGTCAAGGGCGAAATAGAAAAATAGAAAGGAAGTTTGTTAATGCATTTTCTTTAGATGAGAATCCAAGTTTCATAACAGTTCGTAGATATTACACAAAACAAATTAAAATAGAGATTCAACCATTGTTCTCAGTAGCAAAAGAAAAAAACAAAGGAATACCTGTTATGTAGAAGTCGGAACCAGTAAAACTCTATGTAGTCGACGACGCAAGACAATCATAATCTTTCAGCTTTTCCAACTTGAATAGGAGGAGTTTGACATGTAGAAATGAAACCCGAAGCTCACGCCTTGGTGGACTGTGTAATAGTAATGGAGGGGGAGCCATGTCTCTCTCAAAGGAGCCAAGAGGTTTGCGGAGCGAAAAACTCAAATAAAATGAAATTCGTCACAGTCTATAAGTATATGCAGCCATATGCCGGAAAGCTAGGGTTTTGGCGAAGAATTCAAGACAACTCTTGCCTAAAATCTTAGCCGTAGAATGGGTCAAAACACACGGTGGAAATCACAAGGTAATTGCACCAGATTTCGAAGAAATCTCCCAGTTGTACTCCAGAGTTATTACCCAGTACTCGACTCTTAAATTTAGTCAAAGGTGCCAGCGAAGTTAGTGGTGGTAGCTGGGAATGTTTTATTGTAGTAATAAAAGAAATATATATATTGTCACCATGTGGCATAAATTTACACATATTCATGCAACCTTAGTATTGAGCACAACATAAATAACAATGTGAGTATCAAAAATAATTCAAGCCGAATGATAATTGAATGATTACTATTGTTTATGAAAGGTTGTAATGATATCAATGTGGAATTTTAACACAGAACTACGTTAATAATTGTAAAGTCCATATTTGTATATGGTATTTCTTAACTTCGATAGTAAGTAGGTAAAAAAAAAAAATTATGTGTTCATATTGGTGTATGTGACAGAGAAATATTTGGTATTCTGATGGTGATGGTGTTTGTTAGGATCACTCATGATCAACACTCGTGATCATAGTTCAACAATGGTTGTGAGCAGTCTCTGCACTTTTTTTTTAATTGGCATAACTGAGTGGTGTTTTTTTATGATTAATGTGCACTGTGAGAATAGGAAGTATGACTCTCATGCAGCTTTCCTATGCTAGAGTAACCATGCTTCATATGAATGGAATCACCGTAATACCATACTTGTGAATAATATGTTGATTTTATGTGTAGCTTGCAGTCTTGAAATTAAGTTTTATGCTTCATTTAAGTATTTTTTTAAATAAATATTTTAGCTGTTTAAATGAAAATTTCAATCCCCGTAAACAAATATTTTACATATCAATTATACTTTATCATCTTATATATCTATTATTTTCTATAATATTATGATTTTTTCCAAAAAGCGCGCGCGCACTCACACACACACACACATAGATAATTTATTTAGTTTTAAAATTTAAAGTTTTTCTTTATGTTTTTCTTTTACACATATATTTACTTAATGGTAATTGAGTTTTTATCACTGAAAAATGTAAAATCAAAAAGGATAATTTTAAAATATTTTTAATGAATTTTCTTTAATAAATTATTTGAGTAAATTTTTAAATGTTCAAATTAATTATTAACTAATATACTATTCAAAGGTGTAAACAACTCACTATTTTTTAGGTTTTAATAATATAGTTTTTAAATTTTGTAGTGTGAGAAATATTGCTATTTAATTTTGATATATTAGTTGCAATGGAAATATGAGAAAATAAAATTTTGATTATTAAAAAAGAAAATTATGAGAGGCATTTATTAAAATTTCTAAGACATCATATAAAAGGAATAAAAGTAGATAATATAATTTCTAGAAATAGTGCATATTATTTTCCAATTTCAAAATAGGCCAACTAATCCAATGTTATAGAAATAAAAGACCTATTTCCTTTGTAAAGTTGATATATGTCCAAAAATAGATAAATAAAAACAGAAAACAACATATATTTTTTCAAAAATGATATATGTTTAGAAGTTGAAAATAAATCTCTACAAGCATGTACATTTTCATTACCAATGAAGACTTAGAACACATGCAAAAGAATGGTTGAAAATTAGTAAGTTTTAAAATGAAATGTGTTTTAGTTATGCTGGCCAAAAGATAGAGTTTTGTCAATTCTAACTTAAAATCAATTCATACACCTCAACCACCACATAATCTAAAAAAAAAAAATCTCCTCCAAAATATACTTTTAATTTAGTAATGCCAATATGTTAATAAAGTATGCACATTTTATAATAATGTAACATTTTATAATTATGCTCATGAATTATAGTGACATGTTGGTCAAATGATGGATTCCAAACATGTGAATCAAATTACTTTCCATTGTCATAAAAAATGAACTAGGAGAAGCGTTTTTTTCTTCATATTGTTTCATTTCATTTTTCTCCAAGGCATGTAGATGTGGGATTTGACTATTCTTAACGGATTGCTACACGATGTTTGGATGAAATTGTGATGTTGACTTTAATTTATTTATTTGGTTTATTAAAATTTTCCCCTCTATGTTAAGAAATGTTTATGTAAATTCGTGTGAAATTAAATAAGAAGACATTATAAATAATCTAGATTTATTAAATAAGAATACAATGTAAATAATCTAGATTTATTAAATAAGAAGACAATGTAAATAATCTAGATTTTGTAATAGATTGAAAAGCTAATGGATGCAAATTTGGAAAAGGTTGGAAATATAATGGATGTGAAACAAATATATTTAAATAATTAAATTGTGAAATTGGCAACAAGAAATATTGAAAATGGCCCTCATGAGGCCTCTAATTAATTTTTCCTTAATTAAATTTGAATTAAAAATTGTAATTCCATCACATGACAACTTGTATTAGTTAACTGAGTAAGGATGACTTAGTTAGCTTAGTAAATTGGAGTTGACGGTCAAAGATGAGGCATGTAGAATTATCCAATGATTTTAAGGGGTCTAGTTAGAGTTATTTCTAAGTTGTAATTAGTTAAGTCAATTATTTGAGTTAAAATCATTTTAACTAGTTCTAATTGAGAGATGAGCTAGTGAGAGGTCCAGTGAATTAAATATGATTTAATTCACAAGTAGTGGTCAATCAGTTAACTAATAATTTTCTATAAATAGTTGTTGTCAGTTTTAAGGAAGGTCGAGCTGAGATTGGGGTTAAAGGGGAGATAAATATTAGTTGTGTAATTAGAAAATTGTACAGGTCATGTATGAGGTCATTAGGAAGCCTTCAAGGTATCGCACAATTAGCCATTGGGAATTTCCTAATTAATATGACCTCAATTAACCCAAAAAATTTTAAACAAGGAAGAGGCAAGCAAGTGTTTAAATATTGGACCAAAATTGCTTAGATCAGTGTTAGGATTAGAGTGAGACAGTCATAGAGTGCATAGGTTTCTTAGTGAGGGAAATAGAATTGTATTGTTTCATGGTCTTAACTTCATGAAATATATGAGGTTTTTAGCCGAGGCTTTCCTCAAATAAATCCTTTTGATTTGTGATTGATATTTTTTCTCTTTCATGTTATGTGATTATGCCATCATATTTGGTTTCTACAAATTCATAGAAGTGATTCAGTATTTCGTTTTAGTATATTACAAGATCAGATGGAATCCATTTGATGAATTTTTACATGGTATCAGAGCGTTAGGAACCACAATAGAAGAAAATAATTTGAGTTTGTTTTGAAAAGGTGAATCAAATTTTTAGATTTATTCTTCAAGAAAATCATCAGATCAAGATGTCTTTCAATGGCTTCAAACTCGAATATGAACTCAAGAGCACTTCAAATTACATAGCATGGAAGGACAATATGGAGGTAGTGCTCGAGGAAACCGGGCTAAACACATTCATAGACAATGTTATTCCCCAACCCGCAACAGCAAATGCTCAACTTCTTGATGTATGGAAGAATAATGTAGCAAAAGAAAGAAGGATCTTGTTAGAGGGAGTTTGAGATCATATTTTCTCGAATATTCATGGAAAGGAAACTCCATATACTATGTGTAAGGCCTTAATATATCTATTTCATAACAACATCAACCACAGGAAGTTAGCGCTAAAAGGTAAGATCAGAAAAATTTCAAGTTGGAGGAGGGCAAGACAATACCAAAATACTTGAAGAGGTTCACTCGGTGTCGATATGAGCTTGGAAGTGTTGGTGTGACTATTTCCCAGGATGGTTTGGTGATCCTAGCACTTCTAGGCCTTCCCAAGAGTTGGCATAGCTACCAAGACTCGATGAATGGGAGGGCAAAGTTACCAGAGTGGGACTGATTTTGGTTCGACTTGGTATAAGAAGAGATAAGGTGGAGCACTAGAGATGGGACCTCTTCCAAAGACAATGAAGAATATTTTCCATTAGTTGGAAAAGGTAATAAATCCAAGGGAAATAAGTTTGAAGGTGAAGAGGGTAAGAGAGACTTGTCTAAGGTCAATTGTTTTCATTGTCACAAATATGGGCACTATGCCACAAAATGTCCACAGAAGAAGACAAGCAAGAAGGAGCACGTCGTTCCAGTCATCGGCAAAGCTCTATCTTCATAGCTTGAGCTTGATTTTACTCTCATTATATGTATGGAAATAACTGTAATTGGATGCATGTGGTATCTCGATAGCGGTGCCTCATTACATATGAAGAGGAATAGAGATCTCTTTACTGACTTGGAGGAGAAGGACCTCTGTTAGTGTGAATTCTAATCTCAAGTGTATGAAAATAGCTCACGTTAGTTGTGCATAACAAACATCCCTAACTTCAAATGTGGTTGTCAATTTCCTTAGATATATAGTAGGTGATCAAAATAAATGCTTCAAAAATCCAGATCTATGTAGTTAAAGACATTAATTAGCAAGAATATGCAAGAGTTTACTCCATACATCCAATGGATGAGACAAGAATATATAAAGAATTTTTTGTATTATGACACCTGGGAAGGGAACATAGAAAGATGTTACTGATCCCCCTCAATGGGATCAGTTCTTGTATGTCCTCAGCACTTCAGGTCCAATATCTCTCTCTCTTGATGGTGTAGAAAACCCACACAAAAGTGAAACTCAAAAGGAGCTCACAAGAAAAAAGTAGAAAAAAGATGACAATGATGGAGGATCAAAGTCACACCAAAAGTATAGATCAGGAGGTGATCTCAAGGCAAAAAAAGGTAGTGAATGAATGGAAAAACTTTCTATTTATAACAAAGTATTGAGTTAGTCTAGATATCGGTGCATAGTTAAAATATTATTAACCAAATCTAGATCCAACTTTTATGGAATATTTTATTATTTTTGTTGGAGGGAAAAAGAATTTAAATTTGGTCAGATCCCCTAATTTAAAAATAATAAATAAATAAATGATTTATTTATTATTTTTAATGAATGTGGTTAAGTAATAATTAAATAAATAAGGATTTATTCAATTATTTATAAATGATTTAGTCAAATTTAACAAGGAATACTATTAAATAATGATTTAAATAATTCCTAGAAAATAATAAGATAAATAATTATTTATGTAATTAATTTTCCTGTTTGGGGTTAAACATGACTAGGAATATTAATTAAACAGTGTTTTAGTTAATTATCTCTAGAGGAAATCAAACAAATAAGGATTTATTTAATTATTCTTCATGGGGTTTCCTGTTTAGACCATAAATAACTTAATAAACTATGGGTTATTAAGTTATTTCTCATAGTCAAAGCAATTTTAGTGTGGTAAAATTGGTCTTACATGGTTTACTTTAGTCCATATAATAGTAATAGGTGAAATTTTACTTAGCGTTAGGAGCCAATCGTATGACCGAAGTACGTTGTAAGAACACAATCACTAGACACTGAAGGGCAGTCAAAGAGAGAGAAATATAAAGCAGACTGAAGCGAGAGAGGATAAGACCCTGAGGAGGCGAGACTTGCAGGTGTGACAAGTCTCTTTTATGAGTGAGTAACTGTTCTCATATGAGGCGAGGAAGGCATTCCTATGCCCATTGTGATGACAAAGTGCAAAGAATAATGGTGTGTCTAGCAAACAAGGGACTGAACTATATAGTACATGCTGGCATAAATATGGGCTTGATAAAAAACATGATAATGGATCCCACATACATTTTGTGCCTCGGACAACAACCAAAACGTATACAATAATATATGAGAACGTGAGATATAAGTACAAAAAAAAGGGCCCTGTAAAATAGGAAAGGGCTCTCAAAATCTAAATGATACATGCAAACTAAAAAGGCGTTGCAAGCGGCTAAGCCCAGAAACATCAAATTTGTAGAGCTGAATCCAAGGTTGTAGGAAAGAGGACATCCGGGCATGTGGGGGGCTACCTGAAGGGCCACCCCCTCATGAGGTCTAAAAACATCTCCCACACACCCGCGAATCACTAGTACAATCTGCTACATCACTGAACCATCCAGTATATGGAGCTCGATCATGGCATAAGGAGATGGAAGTAAGAAACAATAAATTCAAAGGGAAATAAATGGTCTCTTTGCCCGATTCAAGGCACCGAACAAGAGTGGAAGCTGGAAACAAGGTACACCACCCTCTATACCTATCTTCTGGAATGAATAAGTTGATGTCGACAGAAGGAGTCCTCCATAGGTGAGGCAATAAGGGATCCTCAACTAAGACATGAGGGATGATAGTAGAGCGACTGATAGATTGACACCAAGGATGATGGTGGAATGGGGGTACTAAGTAGCGTGCTGATGACTTCTCTTGTTAGAGCATAAAGGGCATGGATAGCCTAGAATCAACTGACTCAACTCTAGAGGGTATATGGGATAGTATGATTGGGGGCCAAAAAGTACGACACGAGAGAGGTACAAAGCAATGAAGGATGGAATATTGTGACAGGTAACAAAGGGAACTCAAGACAGACTCCATGGATGCGATGATGAGTCAACTCGGATGCTCTAAATAAGGGAGACTTGATGATTTTGTCACACAGAAGAGGTTCGATGGGGACCATAAAAACATGAGTACAAGATGGTTACTCACAACGAAAATTAACACAAGCGTCAACAAGTATGAAGGCAAAGTGGTGCACGTACAAGTGTCAAAAGTGAAGAAATTTGATTTCGAGAAGTGGTGAAGTATCAAATCACTAGAAGCGAAAGTATACCCATTTGAGTGCTTAGTGAGAGCTTTCCAATGGTGCAGATGGTTTGTCACACTGAGCTACGATTTGGTCGCAATTGGCGAAAGGAAAATTTGGGGTTTCTCTTTTAATAAGGCATTTTCCCTCCAATTTGATTCATTTGCAAGTGTATTTGTTGTGAATTTAGAGAGGAGAAAAGACCCTAAATCTTATGGCGATCGTAGCGGACAAATCAACCATTGAAATCGAGATCCATCCGCTGTAGGTAAGAGGCCTAAAGAAACCATAACCCATAGGAGAATGAGTGTACGGATGTTAAAAGGATCCAATGATACCATTAGCGGCGTGAGATGCCCCTAGTGCATTGGCACCACCAAGTATAGAGAGATCAAGTAAGATGATATAAACATAACTAGATTGCACATAGATCAAGTCATATTTTAACACAATTTGGAGGGCTTCTTCCTCATTCTAAGAAAAGTGAGACACGACATCTTTACCAATAGAGGGAAAAAGGAATCTGAGAAACCAGTCCATGTAGACACAGTATTCGAAAACAGGGGCTCGACATAGGCTCTTCCTTCTGCGCCATTCTTGAACATGGTCAGATAAGCGGGTGGCAGAAGTTTGTCAGAAAGCAGTTAAGAGTTCGGTACTGGTTTCATAGTGAAGGGGAAGCTGGAAGTAGAACATAAACGCCTTTGCAAGAGTCACAAAAGTAGTATGAGAAGAAGCAGCCTAGTCAACGTACCACTTGGAAGCTTCTCCAGTAAGCATACGCTGGAATAACTGAAGACGGATAGATTCATCAGTGATAGAGTTAGATGAACACCACATGTGGAAAAAATGAACATGGTTGGTAGGATCCTCTCCAGCATTTCCTTCAAACTTAGGGATGTCTGAAGGAAGCTTGGTTAGCATAGAAGGCCAACCTAGATCATGTTGTATGGGGTCTTTAATCAACTGGTCGAAATCAGGAAGGCTTAGGTCTGCCATATAAGGAAGCAAGGGAGCAGCCTAGATTGTTCTTGTTGTAGCACCACTATTAGCGTTCCCAGCATTAGTGCCAGGGCCACTACCAGCATTAGTTGCTGAACCAGACATGATGAAGGTGAAAGGTGGTGGAGATCCGGGGATAGAAACCGAAGGGAAACCAGATGAACTAGAATTAGAGTCATAATGGAGACTTGGTGGAGGACGAACTTGGACCCTACACAGTGGAGTAAGTCTTCCTAAAGGAAACTAAGGATGAAGGCCTTGGAGTCTCCAAGATAAACACCTTGGGGGCGCAATAATGGAAAAGAAACAAGTAACCTAATCAGGAAGAGAGGTAAACAAGGGCACGGAGGGACAGATAAATTAATTACAATGTTTAAGTCTTGGCCTGGCGGTGTAAACTAGGCGCTCTTCACTTTAGGTGTGCATGTGTCTAATAAGTGTGTTAATTTTAATTAAGCCCAGACATGTGTAGAGAAAAAAGAAAAAATATGTTGTATAGCTATAAATAAAACTGAAAATGACAGTAAAGGAAACTAAAAGTAGTAGTAAAATAAACAACGAAAGATGCATAAATTTAAAACCCAAGGAAGAGGGCTTCCCAACAATTAGTCTATGGGTGGGATAAATCTACTTAAAACACAAAAAATGGCCAATGGATCTGAGGTAAAGAGGGAAAAGGATCTAAAGGTCAGATCTGCTAGAAAGAGGTGCAGAAAACAACAATAAACTAGAGGGGAAAGTGTTGAAAAATAGGGGGCAAAAGGCTACAACCTAAAGGGAAACAGGGGCGACCCTAAAGGAGGACAAAAAAAAAATGAAAATAGGTGTTCTGGATGGATAAATAACCAATATGAAATGGATCTGAAAATTCATGTTCAGATCTAAAAAATGGCTGAAAAACACTGAAATCTTAGAAGACCTTCTTTAGCTAAACTACTCCTAAAAATGTGGAAGTGTACTGAAGCCGTAGGGGGCTTGGCTCCTACTTCAACGAGTAAAAATAAGAAATTATAGGTCCAATATAGGTAAATATGGAGGTCAGACAACCTTGAACACTACCCCAGACAAACCGTGAAAAATCAGAGAAAAAATACCGCAAAAAGTGTAGGTCACAGGTTCTAACTTGTTTTCCACTGAGGTCGCAATTTTTAGGCAGTTATCCACTACTTGAGAGCTGAGGTCGCAGGTTTTGGGCCAAAAGTGCGACATGCACTTCCAGATGTCTTGGGAGTAGGTTTCAAAAAAAAGTGCCATCTCTGCTGCACCTAGTACATGTTACCTGCGCAAAGGGCCTAGAAACACATGGAAGTTAGAATTTTTATTGCTTTAGGATTAAAAAGGTTAAAAACAACATCAAGTAATGCAAAATAAGAAGCTGAAGAAAAAACCTAGGGGTTGAAGCATCTACTCATGCAGGGATCTGAAAAACGACAACGGTCGTAAATAAAAACCCTTGTTGAGTTGTGAGTTGTTAGTGTGAATTCTAATCACAAGCATGCGAAATAAGCTCACTTTAGTTATGCATAACAAACAGCCCTAACATCAAATGTGGCTGTCAATTTCCTTATATCTACAGTAGTTGATTAGAATAAATGCTATGAAAATTCAAATATATGTAGTTAAAGACATTAAACAGCAAGAATAAGCAAGAGTATGCTCCATACATCCAATGGACAAGACAAGAATTTATAAAGAATTTTTTTTATTATGACACTTTGGAAGGGTACATAGAAATATATTACCAGTCCCCCTCAATGAGATGGGTTCTTGTATGTACTCAGCACTTCAGATCCAAAATCTCTCTCTCTTGATGGTGCAAAAAACCTAGACAAAAGTGAAACTCAAAGGAAGCTCACAAGCAAAAGTAGAAAAATATGACAATGATGGAGGATCAAATTGAGACCAAAATTATAGATCAAGAAGTGATCTCAAGGCAGCACAAGGTAGTGAATGAATGGAAAACCCTTCTATTTATAACAAAATATTGAGTTAGTCTAGATATTGGTGGATAATTAAAATATAATTAACCAAATCTGGATCCAAATTTTATGGAATATTTTATTATTTTTGTTGCAGGGAAAAGGAATTTAAATTTGGTCCAATCCCTTTATTTAGAAATAATAAATAAATAAATGATTTATTTATTATTTTAAGAATGTGGTTAAGTAATAATTAAATAAATAATGATTTATTCAATTATTTATAAATGATTTATTCAAATTTAAAAAGGAATATTATTAAATAATGATTTAAACAATTATTCCTACAAAATAATAAGATAAATAATGATTTATCTAATTAATTTTTGTGTTTTGGGTTAAATATGACTAGGAATATTAATTAAACAGTGGTTTAGTTAATTATCCCTAGAGGAAAATCAAACAGATAAGGATTTATTTAATTATTCCTCATGGGGTTCCCTGTTTAGACCAGAAACAACTTAATAAACTATGGGTTATTAAGTTATTTCTCATAGTGAAAGCAATTTTACTGTGGTAAAATTGGTCTTACATGGTGTACTTTAGTCCATCTCATAGTAATAGGTTAGATGACCAAAAATTGGTGCGGCAACCTCCAACAGAACATAGAGTTTGGAGATGACGAAAGGTGTAGCGCGAATGACATATGTACATTTACCTTTCTATGTTAGATTGGCTCCCCTCTCAGACTCAAATATGTTTTTTTTGTTCTAGGACTAGAGAAGAATCATGTTCTTGTAGCAGTATTGGAAGACTGTGGTTATGATGTGACATTTAGAAAATGAAAGGTTTTCCTTACACACATCACCATGGTACAAATGAAATAGATTGATGTATGAGTCAATAACCTATATTCTCTCGAGGTCGAAGATGCATGCAAAGCTTTGAGGAGAAGAGAAGAGGTTAGAGACTTGGTAGTTTAGAGGGAGAATAAATTACCTCTCAACATGCAACCTCAGAAGCAGTCTCGGAAGATTGTGGAGTAGGCACAATTTAAGAAGCAAACAGGAGACCAAGTGGAGGCATCCTCTCAAACAGAGACCTCCAGTAGAGGGGAGTTCTGGTCTAGATGGGAGGGAGCACATACATCCATACCTCTAGGTGAGAGGTGGGCAGTTGTGAAGAAATAATCCCAAGAGAAGAAATTTTGGTAGGATCCATTGAGATGTCTTGTCTCATGGATCAATACCTGGATATGGGGGGCCCATAGTACATAGTGGTAGGAAGTATGAATAGCGATTGAAGCAGTCATATGTCAAAATGACAGAAATCAGAATGACGGATGTAAGATACTAGAGCGCATATCAGAGTTGGTAGCAGTGCACCTGGCACAGATGCAGAGTCAACAATAACATGGAGTTTTCAGTATAAAATGAAGTAACTAGTAGCAGTGAGAGACTCTGATGACATATGCATCATAATGATTCAGTTTGGATTCTTTTTAGTTTTAGAAGTTTTAGGAGAAATAACACTAGAGAAGTGTTGCAAGAAGAATATTCAAAGGTACCGCATCGAGATAGATTAAATTCCTTTCTTGTTTAGAGGGAGTGTTGAAATTGGAAACAAGAAATATTTAAAATGGAACCCATGAAGCTTCTGATTTGATTTTCCCTTAATTAAATTGTAATTCCATCACATGACAACTTTCATTATTTAATGGAGTTAGGAAGACTTAGTTAGTTTAGTAAATTGGATTTGAGGGTCAAATAAGAGGCATGTAGAGTTCTCTCGTGATTTTAGGGGGTCCAATTACAATTATTTGTCAGTTGTAATTAGTTAACTCAATTATTTGAGTTAAAATCAATTTAACTAGTTCTAACTGGGAGATGAGCTAGTGAGAGCTCTAGTGAATTAAATCTGGTTTAATTCACAAATAATGGTCAATGAGTTAACTAATAATTCACTATAAATAGTTGTTGCATGACAGTTCTAAGGAAGGCCTAGTTGAGATTGGGGTTAAAGGGGAGATAACTATCAATATTATAAAAATTGTATATGTCATGCATGAGGTCATCAGAAAGCCTTGAAGGTATTTTTCAATCATTAATTGGGAATTTCCTAATTAATGGGGGCTCAATTAGCCTAGGAATGCATAAGCAAGGTTGGTTATGCATAGGCAAGCAAGTGATTAAATATTGGACCAAACTTGCTTAGATCAGTGCCAGGATTAGATTGAGATAGTTAGGAGAGTGCAAAGGTTCTTAGTGATAGAAATAGCATTTTATTGTTTAATTGTCTTGACTGTATGCAATATACAGATGGAAGGGTTTTTAGCTGAGGATTTACCCAATTAAATTTGTGTTGTGTGATTTATATTCTTTCTCTTTCATGTTATGTGATTATGTGGTCATATTTGGTTTCCACAAATTTGTAGAATTGATTCAGTATTTTTTTTTAGTACATTACAATATCAGATTGAATCCATTAGATAAATTTCTACAAAAATATGTCAAAAACACAATATAATGAACATAAATGAAATTTATCTAACTATTTAATTTTATTCATCTCTATCACATTTCAAAATTTACAATGTACAATCACATTTCAAAATTTCAAACCTACAATTAAATTAAGTTTAAATAAGCTTGATAGGATTACAAAGTTCTAAAGAGTGAAAAAATTCAAAACTATTTTATCCACGTGTTTGCATTGTAATTATTTAAACACAACCTTTTTAAATAATGGTACACTTCGAAACAGATGTTTATACTTCAATGTACAAAGCACTTTGTACAACCCAAAATGTTAAAGTCATTTGATTTAATGAAAGGAGTTTAGTTTGTTCTATTCAACCTTAAAATAACATTATGATTAATTAATTCAAAAAAATTACCAATATGTGAGAGGAAATTATATAATTATTTAAATATTAAATTAATTTTTATTTTAGTTTTTGAATAATGTATATATACTTGAAATAAAATTAATTTTATAAATCAAGCAATTTATTTGAAATTTTATAATTGATATAAATATATTAGTTTTAGGGGAATATGTGATTTAGTATATTGTTACAAGTTTCTATATGTAATATAAATTACAATAAAGAAAAAATTTCAATTTAATCCTCTTTAACAGGGGGTTGGGGTTTATCTAAATAACCCCCAGATGAAACGAATTGTTCGGCCATATACAAGTTGCCTCTTCTTGATCACCTTATAAGCTCATTTCTATTTTTTGGGATCACGATTGATGTTACACGAAAAACCACACATGCTATTAAAATTACACATCTTCATAGTTGACATATCCTTGAGAGGCAGTTAAGCACATGTCATGAAACACATGAGGAGCATTGGATTACCCAATGCCCAACAATATCCCTCCCAATGCTCACTAGGGGTGTTTCAAACTAGAGACATTTATCTTTAATACCACTTGTTGGGATCACGATTGTTGTTATACCAAAATTTGCAGGTGTTAGTAAACAGACGTATCACCATAGTTAACATATCCTGAAGAGGCAATTAAGCACATGTCGTGAAACATACCTGGAGCATTGCGTAATAAAATTCCCAAATTTATTATCAATTTGTCTCCTTCGTCCTTGCAGATTAATTCCCTAATAATGTAAACATTTCCCCCCTCTAGTCAAAAGTCTCTTACAAATCCCACCTCTCTTAAAGGTGCCTCAATAAAAAAGTGAGAGTGTTAGTCCTTATGTTTTGAATACTCCAACCTTTTATAAAATAAAGTAAATATTACATAATTTATGTATTTCCATAGCAAGTAACTTTTATAATTTATTCCATTAATACATTAGTTTTTACAACATCATTTTCATATATTTATGTAGTTGTATTATTTTTTACTTTGTTTTATTTTTATTAGTAATATTATAGAAGACATGGATATATGATTTTCCTCCTGAAGGGAGGTACTTGTACATGAAGGGCCTTTAGGTTGAATAAAGAGATTACATGAAATAAATACCTATGATTTGGATCAGGGTGGAAGAAGAAGAAGAATATTTGGGAGGGTTAGATGGAGGAATATTTTTTAAATGGATAGTGGCATGTATATTGATTGTGTAATTTCAGTATGGTAATTTTATGTATGTCTTTTCACGTGAAAAGTGTAGAATTATTTATTTATAACCTTGTAGGGATTGTAGATTATATTTACACCTTCATTATTATTTTCTCTTCCAATAATGTCGCCGAAGATTATGCTCTCCTATGAAGGTGAAATATCACTAAAACTCTTACTAAGCTAACATTGATAGTGGTAAGATATTCCAAACTAATTATAAAGTATTTAGTTTCTAATTTCGCTCCTCTTGATTTCCAATTGGCATCAATTATTGAAAGGATTAGACATGCTAAATAATCATTTGAAAAGTTACATTATTTTGATTCTTTATGAAAGAATAATTCATTGGTGAATAATGAGAAAATATAGAAACTATGGGAAAAATGGGGGTTCCAATTATGAATGGTAAATTTTACATACAACAGGTCCCTGATTATGTAGCAATGAAAGTTCCTCACATCCCTAATAGATATGGGACATTCAAAGACACATGAAGGTCTCCTCCCATGATGCAAGGACTATTTCTCTTTAAACAATCAAACCCCTAACTCAACTGTACATGAAAAATAAGGAGTATATTCAGTCCACACAAGTGGATGAGAAAGCTTCATTGTTAGAAACAAAGAATACAAGGGATTAATGGTTTCAGGAAAGGAAACAACAAATCAATGAGTCTCCCTCTGATCCATAAAAATATATGTAGTTTAAATTTTATAAGGAATTAGGCCACTTATATCAATTTTATATTATTTGACATTTCAAAATAAATTTTTAGTAAAAACATTTCCCCGTTGGTAGCCTTAGATATAGTTAAGATATTTTTTTATAAAAATATATGCAACAATCCATTTCTTATGTAACTTTACTATGATTTTATGCTACATCCTTTTATTAAACAAATTTTCTAACTTCATCTTGAAAAGGAAAGTGTATGTATTTTTATGTGTTGTATGCTAATTTTTTCTTAAATAAATAAAAAATTATTTTAAAATATATTATGAAAAATAAAAATGATAATTATGATGGTAGTTTTCATTATGTGATAGCTTATAAAAATAATTGAAGAAATCTTGTAAGTTTTGTATAATAAATGTGCGACCCTCTTGTGTAATATAAGGGATTATAGATACAGTTACCAATAGATATTCACTTGGCATAATATACAAAAATAATTATATATTTTTTGATATAGGAAGAAAATACCATATCCATAAAAGGGAAAATGGTGGGATGGCTTGGAAATATGACCTGGATTAGAGGGTGTAGTGATGCTTAGGTGGTGGCCAAGAAGCATCCAGACTTGTAATCATGTAGGTGATATACTAATAGGTGTTAGGATTTTGCAAGATCAACAATTTGAAAGACTTTGGTTTTCTTGCAAGTTGTGGAGGGGCCTCTTAGGCCTACGTAATAGGCATCACACATTTATCACAAAATACTAACTAAATATATGGATATGTATGTAATAAATGGCAAATATAATTAACAAATGATTAGTTGAAGTTCTTACATCCAATCCAACCATTTCCCTAATGTATAAATGTATATGATGACTAAACACAAATATGGGTAAATTTCCTTTTGAGTACATCTCTCCATGAGTATATCTACACTACAATGTAGTTTGTTCTTGGATACTTGTTGGACTTGCAACAAATTGGTGTCATTCCCACCTTCATTCCATATGGGTAATAGTAGTAGAAAATGGAGATTAAATGTGAAAGATGGAAAGTTACAGATTTGTTTGAGATTATTGTAGAAACATTACTGAGAAATGTTTGTTGAGGAATGTTGATGTTGTGTAAAAGCTTGTGGAATTTGTTTTACAATAGAAAATTCCTTTTTATGCACATTGATTCTTTGTGAATTATAAAGTGTGTTTGAATATTCTCATGAAGGATGACAATAGATTCTCCTCAAGAAATATGCACAAAAGATGAAATAAATGAAGGCATGAAGAAGTTGAAGATTTCTTCCAACTATGGTTGATTTGGTGATAGTTGTGTTAGTTCATAAATTTAGTGATGGTGCATGTGATGGCCAATGGCTCAAATGGCTAGTAGCTCAAATGACGATGATTGGTATAAGTAATCAATAATGCCTCTAGACAACATGTTCTTGCTATATGGTTTATTGATCAAGTTGATTCTCAAGCATCTTAATGAATTTACCTAATTATCAAGAGATAAACAATGGTATTAGAGGATCGTTATTGTGCCCCAGATGAAGAAATAATGTTTGATAAACTCACAAACTATACACCTTCATAAATTTCAAATATGAGTAAATAATTTGATGCAACTCCATGAACCCAAGCTTTAATAATGTGATGCATACATATTTGGTTTCGATAGAACATAATTCATAAATTCATGGAGAATCTAACAGATTGCAAATAGATATTTTTCTCAAGGTGGAGATTGTTGGGTATGTGAAAAAGTACATTTTTTTTTCAAAAAGGCATGATTTTTCCTCTTTTTTATCGAGTAGGGAGTTTCTAAACATTTGGCTTTTCACATTCTAAAAATGAAACTTAGGAATTGTTTAAATTCATGTAGTTGTGAACCCTATATGCATCCTACAAAACTATTTAGCAATAAGATCATATAATTTATTTCTTGAGAAGTAAGATCATATTGTTGTCTTATAATTAATTGTCTCACCTTTAATTGATTGTAGAGATGGGGCTGACATGTATTTTTCATTTTATTCAAAACTTCATACTATAAGTACTGAGTGGAAGGGATCCATGTTATTTTGACACATAAGGGATTGCTTTAGATGCTCCTTCTTAATGAGAAGAAATAATTAGTAGAGATATGTTTCCAAGATAAGTAGATAAGCATGATTTGGTGTGGGCTCAAAGGGTACAAATTGACTAGTAGTTGTGTATCCATTTTGACAACCTAGAAAATAAGATGTTGATGAAATGTTTTTTAGAACCATACCTAAAAAATATTGAAATGCACATCAATGTGTCATGTTTCAAAGCATGCTCTACATATTAAGGTCACTTTATCACGCAATCCATCTTTTGAATCTGAATATAATCTTTATAAGCCATTTTAATTCCATCATTATTGAAAATTGTGTGCACATGGATGCAAAAGTTGTGACGTGTATTTAATTTGTTTCCTCAATTATAAAAATGAAATTTACTTATAGAATTTCCTATGTCACATAGAAAATTATATCATATGAAATGTATAGATATGATAATCTTATCAAGATGAACATCATGGAGAGGATGTCTATAGAGAGGTAATATTTCGAGGTCTAAATTTCATACATATGATGTATTTTCCAATGAACAGGGAAAATAGTTTATGATACAATATATATCTTCTATTAGGTCAAACCCTACTACAAAGAAATGTCTAACATAGGGATAGATTTAAAATTTTATCTTGAGGTCTATTTCCAAGAGTAGGAAATGATTTTATTAAGGTCTACAACCTTGGGCTAAATGGCAATAAATATGTAAACTATCCATTATCTTTGTAGAATGCAAATTGATCAAATGAATACAAAGTGACACCAATAAAGGTACTTGAAGCTCTGCTAACCATGTGGAGATAAGGGGTTTACATTTCAATATGAACCCCCTTTAAGAAAATTTACTTAAATGAGTGGTTGGAGGATTCAAAAGGTAAGGACGAGCACTCTCGGGTTGTGATTGAGGCACCTTTAAGCGAGGTGGGAGTTGTAAGGGACTTTTGACTAGAGGGAGGCAAGGTTGCCATGATTAAGGAATTGATCCACAAGGGCAAAGGAGCCAAATTGATAATAGTGTTGGGAATTGGATAATCCAACGCTCCATGTGTGTTTTGTGACATGTTCTTAACGCCTCTTGAGGATCTGTTAACTCTAGTGATACGTTCATTTACTAATACCTACAGGTTTTGGTCTAACAATAATCATGATCTCAACAAGTGGTATCAAAGCTAAAGGTCTCGAGTTTGAAACACCCCCGATTAGTGTTGGGAGGGAGATTGTTTGGAATTGGGTAATTTAGTGCTCCCCATGTGTTTCATGATCTATCAACTATGACATTGTGTTTGTTTAGTAGCACTTGTGGGTTTTGGTGTAACATCAATTGTGATCCCATCAAATAGAAAGGAGCTTCTAAGGTGATCAAGGAGAGGCAACTTGTATATGGCCTTATAAGTCATTTCATGTGAGAGTTATTAGATAAACCCTAACTACCTCTTAAAGAGGATTGAAGTACTAATTTTTCTTTCTTGTACTTTATTTACATGTAGGGCCTTATAATAATATAATAAATCATATATTCCCCTAAACCTAATATATTTATATCAATTATAAAATTACAAATAAATTACTGGATTTAGAAAATTAATTTACTTAAAGTATATATATTAGTAATATCAAAATTAATTTATTATTTAAATAATTATATTTTTTTCTCCCACATATTTGTAAACTTTCGGAATTAATTAATCATAATGCTATTTTAAGATTGAATATAGCAAATTAAACTCATTTCATTAATTCAAATGACTTTAACATTTTGAGTCATACAAACTTATTTTTGTATAGTAAAGTATTATTGTACCATTATTTAAAATGGATAATTATAGCATAACCATATTATTAAATAATTACAACGCAAAGTCGATAAAATAGTTCTAGAAATTTTCACTCTTTTGTAATCCTATCAAGTTTATTTAAACTCAATTTAATTATAGGTTTGAAATTTTGAAATTTGATTGTAGTTTCTAAATTTTGAAATGTGATAGATATGAATAAAACTAAATAGTTAGATAAATTTTATTTATATTCATTATATAAAATGTTTTTAACATATTTCACATTTTAATTATTTAAATTGATTTGGTTCACATCTATTATAGTTCCAACCTATTCCAAAGAAATCTAAATTATTTACAATATCTCTTTTAATTTTACTTAACTTAACATAAACATTTTTTAACATCATTATGTAAAATGAAAGAGAAACTTTTAATAAACCAAATAAATAAATTTTACTTGAATTAACATAAACATGAACATTTCTTAATATGACTATGTAAAATGAAGGAGAAACTTTTAATAAACCAAATAAATAAAATCCACAACATGACACTTTCATTCAAATATGGTGTAGAAATCCTTTAAGAGTCCTCCAATCCCATAATGCCATGTTGTGGAGAAAAATGAGATGAAACAATATCAAGAAAAAACTCTACTCCTCATCCATTTTCTTTATGAGAATGGAATTTAATTTGACCCACATGATTGGAATCCATCAGGTAACCCTCATGTTTGTATGCATGTTGACAGTCACTATATTGCATGAGCATTATTATAAAATGCTATATTATTATAAAATGTGTATATTTTATTAACACGCTAGTATTACTAAATTAAAGGTATATTTTGGAGGAACAACATTTTTCAATTATGTGGTGGACTAGGTGTATGCATTGATTTTATGTTAGAATAGACACATCTCTAGCCTTGGTGTGCAGAAACTAAAACATATCGCATTATACAACTTCCCAATTTTCAACCACTCATTCTATGTTTTTATTGGTAATGAAAATGTACATTCTGTTTTTTTTTGGGACATTATCAAATTTACAAAAATAAATATGTCATTTATTTCTGTTATAACATTAGATTAGTTGACCTGTTTTGAAATTGGAAAAAAATTTGCAATGGTACAATAAAGATATATATATATATATATATATATATATATACATAGAGTATATATATATATATATATATATATATATATATATATACTTTCCTTTTAATTGATGTGTTAGAGAGATGGGTAAATGCCTCTAATAATTTTCTTTTAACAATCAAACTTTTATTTTCTCATATTTCCATTGTAATTAAAATATAATAATTGAATAACATTTTTTCACACTACAAGATTGAAAAACTATGAGAAAATACGTTGTTAAAATCTAAAAAAGAGTAAGGTATTTACACTCTCAATAATATATTAGTTAACGATTTTAATTTATTAACATAATTTAAACTTAATACTTCAAAAAAAAAATATTCAACATACTCATTTATATTTTCTAAGAAATTTTCTAAGGAAAAAAACTTAGAAGAAAAATTGTAAATACTCACATACAAAATTTTAAATGTTAAATCTAAATAAATTAATATTTTAATCAAAATATTATATATATGTTTTTTGAAAAGTGATAATATTATAGAGAAAAAAAAAACATATATATAAAATTATAAAAAATAATAAATATGTTAAATATTTATTTATAAAAATTACTATTTTCAAGCTATACATAGAATCAACATATTATTTAAAGTATGGTATTACCGTAATTCCACTCATTTGCAGCGTGGTTTCTACCTTAGAAAAGTTGCATGAGTAATACTTCCTATCCTCACAATGCACATGAATTAAAAAAAACACCACATAATTCTCCCACAACGAAAAAAATTAAAAATAAAATAATAAAAATGCAAAGACTGCTCACAACCATCGTTGAACTATGATCACGGGTGATCCTAAAGAAACACGATAAGAACACCACGGATTTCCCCAACGCAAAAGTTAAAAGTTAAGCGCAAAACCTTTACACGGCGGGTGAATATAAAGTTTGGAACTTCCATTTTTCCAGGGAGTTATAAAAATCCCAGAAAGACTTAGATCGAAGACTAAATGTGAGTATTTCAAGGAGTCTAGATGGATTTTATTATCATATTTGGCAAGAGCTTGAGCTGCGTTGCGGATTTGGGAAATTTTTAAGAGACTAAGGGTGGAGTGTTAGCTCTGGAAACTTAAGATAAGCTTGCAATATTATATCTGAAAGGTGTAAATAATTATTTTCATGTAGAAAATGAAATTAAATTTGAAGAAGACAAATAAACAAAAGTGAAATTTACACCGTGTTATCAACCTGCCCCTGGCCACTTCTAAAACAGTCAGGTTCTCCATCAATATCCAAGAGGGAAGAGAAGGCAAGAATATGTATACTTGAAACCGCAGAGCCATTGAAACAGAGGCGCTATGTCTGATAGAAATCCAGGCCATAAATGGCTGGTCTCCCAAATATTCATGTAGCGTTGCGCGACACCTTGAATCAAAGATACGAGGGTAAAAACGTATTGAATCACATAATAATTCAGAAATTTAAGTTAAAATATGAAAAAATTTGGTAAATTTTTTTGAAAATTTGGGTTATAGTAGTTAAATTTTAGTATTTTGAGGGTCTTTGAATCCATTATTACTATTAAAAATACAATTTAAACACTTCAACTACTTGATTTTTTGAATTTTTTTGAATTAAATACCCACAAAAAAACTACTTCCAGACTTTCTTTTACATTTCCATTTCTCAGTATGCAATTCAATGCACATAAAATTAATAAAAAAATAAATGCAATTTTTTAAATTAATTTATTATATAATTTTATTTTATTTGTTTAATTTAAGAATCAAATTGTTATTAAAAAGGTTTTTCTAGTTTAATGATTTTAAATTATTTTTTTATTATTATTGAATATTAGAGATTTTGAATTATAAAACTAAATTTATGTTTATAATTTTTTAGCAAAATTTATATTAAAACATTTAATTTATATAACTACTAATTAATAAATGTGAATTGGATCAGTCTCTCATATATATATGCAACTATTGTACTTATCTAACATGATTCCAACCACTGCCATTTTATTTTTGGATATATAACTTGGTTTCCTCTAAATATTAAGTTAAACAAAGAGATTTACCGTTACATGTCTTAATTTCCACCCTTTCAGATCAATGTGATCACTAAACTTCTAAACCTCATAAACCACATAATTTATATATTAAAAACTACTTTATCATAACAATTATTAATTAATTGTAAAAATTTACATAAACAATTTTCCATTACAAAATAAATGATACTTAATTTTTTATTTGCTTTTAATTTTTGTATCATAAAAAAACAATTCTATTCTCAACCTTTCTCTTCAAAATTTTAAACAATAACTTTACAAAATCTCAGAACTAACTAAAATCGGTTCACAATGAAAATTATATAAGGGAAATCTAACGAAAAACTCAGAAAGCCCAGAGTTTGCGGATAAGGAGCCTGTCTGATTATTAAAACGTTAAATTGGATTGTAGTAAAAACGTTGAGTTGATTTTCAATTTGGCGGCAGACGTGAAAAAACTTATATAACACAAGAATCCAAAACGAGAAAGATATAAATGCAAAAGAAATCCAGAACGGGAAAGATATAAATGTAACAGCAGAAAACGGTACACATATGCCCGGCAGGGAAATGATTCCGTCCCTATGGAATCTCTTACACACAAAATATTGACTATTCTGTTTTATTTTTTGAGATGTCACGACTCTTACTTGTTCACAGGAATGCTCTGAGAATTCCGGAAAACATTGTAAGGATCGATTGTGCTCTTTACCTTCACAAGTCTATCATAGTTATTCACAAAATATTTCTCTCCCCATGACCTACCTTCCTCAACCGTGGCCGTCCCATTGGGAGCTATACCCAAATCAAGATCCAAGTAATTTACATAAGAAGCCCTGGGAGAGCTGGAAACATAAGGAGTCAAATACTCATATAATCCTCGAATCGCAGCGATATACTGTGTGTCGTTGCTCGGATTATTCCATGTGATTTGATACTGTATCAAGTATAAATTCCCGGCTCGATGAGGGAACGCAATCTGAGAGGACGGTATTCGATCCATTATTCCACCGAAAGGATCAAAAATAACATAAGAAGTGAGCTGATCTTCAAGGAATTTCCATGCCCCTTCCAAGGCCGATAGTGGAATTGGGGTCTTCACGACATCAGACTTTGCTTTGAAGTAATTTTTGTTGGAATTATATCTGTTGCGCAATTCGGTCCTGTTTGTGTATGCAGTGTAGGATATGGAATCTATCCAACTCGTCTCTTTACAGTCGCTGGCAACCATGCCCATCTCAGGAAAGCTCTTATTCACTGTTTCCAGGAGTTGATCCAGTGGCCCCAGATACATTCCATTGAAGGTCAGCTTGACATCCCGTTGGCCCCCGTTCAGTTGGGTACCCGATATGACCACACGGATAAACAGATCCTCTTCCAGGGCCGGCGCAATGGACTGCCATTGATACACAAGCTTCGTCACTGCCTCTCTCCCCGTTCTGTACACGTTGAAGACCGTCACAACAGGAGGGACGCTGACGAGCTGTATCCTCCATGCAACCACAATGCCCCAGCTGCCTCCGCCGCCACCCCTTAGAGCCCAAAACACGTCTTCTCCCATCTGTTGCCTGTTCAGAAGATTGCCTCTGGCGTCAACGAACAGGGCATCGATTATATTATCAGCCGCGATACCATATTTTCTCGAAAGTAAACTCAATCCGCCTCCGCTGAGATGACCGCCGGTGCCCATAGTGGGGCAGACTCCAGCAGGAAAACCGTAGATTGAAGTCTTGTCTGCGATGGCATCGTATAATTGCCCCACAGTCGCGCCGGCTTCTACCCAAACCGTTTTGGAAGCCATATCGACGTTAATGGCGTCCAAATTCATGAGATCAATGATGACGAAGGGAGTATCAGAAGTAGAGGAGAGGCCCTCGTAGCTGTGCCCTCCACTACGAACCCGAATCTCCCAACCGTATTTTACACAGCAGGCCACCGTTTCCGGCACTTGTTGCCTGCTTTGCGGGAGAATCAGAACGTTGGGCTTGCGCACGCTGGATTCAGTGTAACGTAGGTTCTGCACTGAAAAATTCAACAGAGAATAGTACGTTGCAGAAGAAGACGCCATGGTTGTGACATTTGTAATAGCATTTCTCCCCAGGCATGATATCAGCCCATCTTGTAATGATGCAGCAGCCAATACCAGCTGACATAAAATAATAGAGGATATACTAACCCATTTCAAGCAGCCAAAGAATGCCATTGTAGACACACTAGACAAATTTGGTAATGAATAACCCGCTCATCCTCTGGCTCTTTATAAGAATAGTAGGCTTTGTCCATTAAAATTTCTAAGTGTTACATTTCTGATTGACTTCCTCTGCAATGACAGATTGCGTTTTCGTTCAGTGCGCCTTCAAAGTTGACTTCAAATTAGGCGGCTAAAACTTGGTAATGGTATACGCTTTTACACGCAACAAGCAATTGATATACCACCATATAAGAATGATATTATCTATTCATTGTTATATGATTATCTATTGATGTGTCTATGTTTTTAAACGAATGAATTGGTGGAGAGTAACTTTGATCATTGTCATAACAACATCATACTATTACTACTATAGATATAACTTCATTTGTTCTTATTGATGGAGGGAGCAATCCACTTAAAACAAATTTTCATAATAAAAACCAATTATGAAAATCTTCATTCAAAATGAAAAATATATCCAACCGTTAGTGTAAAAACATAAGTATAGTCATGAATCAATAATTTGTTGAAATAATTTTAGACTATAATATCATAACATCAAAAATATCTCCAATAATCTGCCAATCAAATATACTTATTACAACTGATATCAAAAAGATATTCCACAATCAACCCGTCAAATAATCCCTGACTGTCTGTGAAATAAGAAACCCGATCAGAAACAGGTGCGTATTTAGCGTTTTGTCAAAATGCAATTCGTCTATGAATGTCTCGCGAACAAATCGAGTTACTGTAAAGTGGAATTATCATAATCTGACGTAACGCCTCGCGTCTCATTGACAGTCAGCGCCTTCAAATCTGGTTTGAAGATTTTGTTTTGAATATATCTTACTGGAGCTGATGATGTGTGTACAAGAAAGGGCGAATCCATCGTCACAGCCGGCTGCCCTTTCCTATCTGGAGACAGCAAAGCGAGGAATATGACGAATAAATAAATACTATTCATTATCCGATAGAAAACAAGCTATAAATGCCCAATCAGCACCATTCCAGGTCAAACGAAACAAGCGACAAAACAAGCGGCCAGGTCCATGAAGATAAATAATTATGAACCAACGTTTTTCGTATATGTCTCTGTTGACTTTGAGTGGAAATGAAGGTAACGATCTGTTTTGATTTTTTAAACCAAGATGAGGCCGCCGGACTTTGAAAAGGTTAGATATATATAAAAAAAAGCAATTCCAAATGGGATTGTATAAAATAAAGTAATAATATTATATAAAATAAAGTAATAAAGGTTATATATACATATATATAATTTCAAATGGGATTGTATAAAATTAAGTAATAATATTATATAAAATTAAGTAATAATATTGTTGGTTGACACTTCATATTTTAAGAGAAACATCAATTTATGTGGTGTTTACTATATTAAGATCTCAAAATTTATGGGGTGCCCACAACATAAAATAAATTAATAATATTGTTGGTTGACACTTCACATCTTAAGAGAAACATCAATTTATGTGGTGTTTACTATATTAATATCTCAAAATTTGACAAAAAAAAAAAAAGAGTGCATTAATTTATGTGGTGCCCATAATATAAAATAGAGTAAAAATATTGTTGGTTAACACTTCACATTTTAAGAGAAACATTAATTTATGTGGTGTTTATTATACTAAGATCTCAAAATTTGACTTAAAAAATAAGTGCATTAATTTATGTGATGCCCACAATACTAAGATCTTAAAATGGAACTCTAATATAAACTATAATATAAGCACAAAATACTCTATAATGTTAACATTCCAATAAGTACAAAATCATCTATAGTGGGTTATTGGATATATTAGAAAAAACGGTTTTCTATCTCCACTCACATCATGCAATCATGCATTATACACACTCAAGTCTAGAGGTTAAAGATTGAGGCTCAAGTGGCATGCCCACACCCACGAGCCATGGATATGGCATATGAACCACTAACTTATTAGGATAGAGTAATTAAATTGAAGGTATTTTTAATGGTCTAATAGAAATAATACTAATATTTATTGTTTATATGCATGAAGTAACAATTTTCTATTTGATTTTGAGAGTTTTTATGAAGTTTATTAAATACTGTTACATTGGTGATAGATCTCAGTTTTTATAAAGTTGGTCTATTTATTAATTTGATTAAATGTCATATATATATATATATATATATATATATATATATATATATATATATATATATATATAAGCATTTGTATGGCTTATATCCCTATCAAGTGTTTCTCATATGTATATACAAATAAACCTTATGTAATTTTTTTACCACGAGTCAAAAATGTTTTTACATGTTGCCAATTGGTTGTACAAAAAGGAGACCGACAGTTGTCTCTAAAAATATAGTCCACATAAGGCATATTGTCTTCCAAAAAGGTCACCAAGAAATATAAACATGTGAAAAGTAAACCCAAAAAAAAATAACTTTCTTCAATAGAAAACTCTGAGAGATGATTCCATTGGAAATATTTTTCCTACATAATAGACTCTAATGTTTAGTCATACCTTAGGGTAAAAATAAATTATGTTCTAAGGATTTTTTTAATCTCGAGGTCGAGCATCCGCCTTTGTCCAAATCCAATCCAATTTTCGAGAGTTGATCTGTGGATGTGATCATAGGAGATATTTGGGAAATTTTGGAAATTTTGGTTTATTTTTTTCATGATAGAAATCATAATGAGCCTTCTAAGCAATAATTTTTTTTAATCCATTTTATAACCACTTGATAACCGCTATACATATGAAGATATCTCACATTCTTAGACAGTGAAGAGTTTGACAATGTTATTTTTAGGAGACTAAATTTTGGTAGAGAAGGAGAGAGAGTGTGAGTTAGAAAGATGTAATATACCCCTTGCACCTCCAGATGAAGGGGGCCATTACGTAGCACCATCAAAATATGCCCATGGGGAGTCAATTATAATATCATTAACGAGTTCAAGGGGAGTGTAAAAACTGATAAATGAGGATAAGGGAGATACAGAGAGAATAAACAAACATTAAAATGAGACTTTAGAGGAGTTTGGGGGTCTATTCTCAAAACTTGCGTCATTTCGGTCAAGCCAAATACCCCAGTTGGAATATAGAGGAAGACCTTTAAGGTTGTCTAAGAGGTGTCTACAACGTGAAGTTTTCGGGAAGAGAGAGATGTTCTTAGTAGCCCAATCTAAGGTTATGTGACATGAATTCTTTAATTCCATCCAAACCTGTTTTGCAAAGGGACAATATATAAAAAGGAGGTTTATAGATTCAATGTCATATTTGTAGAGAAGGCATATGATAGGATATTGGAATGGCCCTTTTTCGAGTGTGTCCTAGGAGGGGAATTTCCCTTTCAACATGAGCCACATGCAAAATTTAGATTTTTGGGTGCAACACAATTTCCATAGGATGTTCCCCTGCAAGGGAGGATTTTCAGTTGCTTGAAGTTGTGATAGGTATCCATATTTTGGGGCATATCCTCTATGAGGAATTTTTTTTGATATGATTTGGTACTCATTTTCGTAAATACAATAACGTTTGTTATTTTTAAATATTTAATATGATTTTCCAAGGCACCTACATCCTCACCTTCAAGCTAGAGTTCTATGGGCGACATCTAGGATTGTTGACCTGGAGGAAAGGAATGGGAAGATACATGGGCTATAAAGAACTTTATTTTGTCAATCAAGAGTTTGATTAGAGGGTTAGGGATGAGGTACCAACGTAGCCAAACGATCTAGGGTTTTCTTCAAAGTAGGACATTTTTTCCATTTGCCACCTTCCAACACAGATGGTTACCAACGATATGAAAAGCCTTTAGGATACCTTTCTAGAAAATAAACACATTCCAAAGAGGTTTTTGAGGGGTGTGAATCTATTCTAGGGTGGATAAAGGTCTTATAAATTTTTGGGTCATGATATATTCCCATAACATAGTCCCTTGAATAAGGCATCGTACACCTTTTTCTGCCAACACTAGCATAAATTTTTAGAGAAGTTTTATCCTGCATCCACTAGAGGATTTTGGAATAGCATAGATTTTCCGAGAATTGAAAAAAAAAGTTCATTTTTCCTCCTTCCTATAATGAAGGAAATAGATAGAGAGTTGTTGGATCTTGTTCAAAATTCCCTTGGGAATCTAAGCTAGAGGGGCCCAATAAACTAGGATAACGTCAATTACATACTTGCATAATACAAGGTGACCCTTTGGAGAGCCATTTGCTGGTCCAACGTTTGATTCTTTTTTCAATTTTTACTAGAAACCATGTCTATTTATGCGTCTGATAATTGCAAGGCGGGAGAATGCAACCGAGATATTTGAAACCATAACCATTATTTTCAAGAGGACCTACTAGAATGTCTTCGATGGTGCTGATTTCATTCTTTGGAATAGCCCAACTATAAATGGAATACTTTTGATTATTTATTTTCATCATGTTGCATAACTGAGTAGAACTGAAATATACTTTAGATGTTTTATATGAGGAATTCCTCCATTTTAAAATATAAGTATATCACCAACAAAGAGAAGGTGCAAGTGAAAACAATTTTGAGAGATAAAGAACACCTTCGAAGTTTCCATTTCTTACTACATCTTATAGAAACCTGTTGAGAGCTTCAACTACAAGAAGAAAGAGGAGAGGGAAAGGAGGAAGCCCTAGAAAAGGCCATCCTTAGTGTGGAACAAGGGGGAAACCTCATTGTTGATGAGAATGGAAAAGGAAAAGGTAGAGATGCAATTCATAACCTGTGTGATAAAGGAATGGGAGAAGCCTAGGTGGATTAAAATAAGTTGTAAGTAAATCCAATTTACTCTATCAAAGTATTTGGATAGATTAAATTTGAGGACCAATGCCTTTTGTTGGAGTGAGTGGATAGAGTGAATGGCCTCTTGGGATAAACCATTAGATTCATGAATTTTCTTATCAATAAGAAATCTAAACTATTCAATAGAGATTGAATGAGAAAGGATATCTTTTAAAAATATGGATATAATCTTAGTGATGATTTTATATATAGCGTTGCAGAGGGATATGGCCTAAAACTGGTCAAAAGAATTAGGATTATCAGACCTAGGAATAATATGTAAGAAGGTGGAGTTAAATTGGGTCGGCATCTCACTAGAGGATCTAGAGTATTCAATAAAAGAGAGAAGATCATCTCCAACAAAGTCCAAGCATTTGATGTAAAATTCAATTAGTAGGCCATCACGGTTTGGACTCTTATCCTTTTGGAAACTATGGAGAATTTCCAGTTCATTGTTTGCAACCTCAGACATGAGGATTTCATTTACCTCCTCATCTATAGATCTTGGAAAGCGTCTAACGAGAGAGAGAATATGCTTGATAGTAGTGCTTTCTTCCTGCTTGAATTTTTTTTTGAAGTATGAGAAACCTTCCCTCACTATGTTAGAGAATGAAGAGGAAAATGTTCCATCAAGACTAGTGATTACTTAGATGGTGTTAATGGTTTTTTTGTGATTTTCACCCCATGGAAATATATTTTTTTGTCATCAATAACTTGGAGCCAAAGAGCTTGATTATTTAGGCGTCTTCCTTCTTCTAAACTAGCATAATTTTACTTCTAGTTTTCTAGAGCTCTAAAAAAAATTGGCATGTAGGTTAACAAAAATATTTTCATAGGAGAATTGATTCCAAAAAAGTTATAATTGTGATTCAATATCAACCATGATCTATTTCCTTTTTAGCCCATTTATTGATATTTCCTTATATTTTTTTAAGTTTCTCTAGCATTGTAAGGAAGGGGATTCCATAGAGACAAGGGAAAATGTAAACGAGATTTCTTTGAGAATGGAAATCATGGAAAAGTCATCCAAACAAGAAGAGTTCAGTTTGAATGGGCTAGGATGCTTAGCGGGTGAAGGCTCCAAATCATAGAGAATAGGAACATGATTAGAATCACCACCCACAGAGGACCACGATTTGATTTTTATATATTTACAAGCCATTATATTATATTACATGTTAAAAACCATTAATAATTTATAAAAAAAACTTTTAACATTAAAGAAAAATACATTAAAGACGTATTTTTCTAGCCATTTCGAGTTATCTCATTTGAAAACTCAATTGTATGAAGACGCAAGGATGGCTACCTTACCTGGAAATTCGTCCTCCGCAATATCTGACAACCGGAACTAGTTGGCATCGACCCCCACCGACACACGTGATATTAGTTTGGAATACACACAAGTGTAGTCTAAAGATGGTTTTATTGTTTCCAGTCAATTTTATTTAGAATTTGATAAAAGATTCCTATGTTCATAAAAATTTAAATTATTTAAAAAAAAAAACGAATGCGCTTTGCCCGTTTATCAAAAGAAGAGATGTACATCCATACTATGCACTGTTCACATGGACATGAAACTCTACAACGTATGTGACACGCATTGAGTTGTCCGCGAATAAAGGAATTCGGCACTGAAATGACACAACGCCCTCTTCTATCTCCAAAATTGCGGCCACATGAAATGATAAAACAACCACAAAGCCACATCACGTCATATTAAAAGAAGATAATCGTCTGGCCAACGTGCATCTTTACCTTTCACCGACAGCAACGTAGCACCTTATTAGTCAATGTAGGATGCTCTCACAAGGATTATGCGAGATTCCATCAAACTTGAACAATGGTTGCGATAGTGTAATCATATGTTTTTTTTTTTCTCTTTATTGAAGCCTCAAGATTCCATTTATTTTTGTGCTTCATTAAGTTTCTTGAGTTACCATTTTGCATTAAAGAGTAAATGTATTAAACAATAAATTTCAATTTTATTGGTGAGCGAAGAAGTTTATTTTACATTTTAGTATGAAAAAAATTATGTTCTAAATAAAAAATAATGTGTCTTATAATAAAAAAAAATGAATATATTGTATAGTAATTAGAAGTTGTAACATTTAATATACTTAGGTAAAAAAAAAATTACTCATATTACCATGTATATTAATTGTTAACACAACAATAATATTTTTTTTGTAAGTTAGGCTAAGCTATATTATCATAAAATAAACTTTACATAGGCATTGGGTTGAGATGGTAAGTAGTGCTTAGCCAATCTCAGCCTTAAAAGATTTCAAAACAAGGAGGAAACCAACTCTTTAATAACGGCAAACAACCATGTTTTACAGAATTTATAGTAACACATATAAAAACATAGTAGCTATAATAGGTCCTAAAGAGACAAAAAATAGAGAAAAATCGAGCTACCGCACAGTTATGGTGTTCCTTCATCATCCTATGGTGCAGGGTCCTCCTCCTCGATTAGACATCCATATTCACGTGCAATGGCATCCTCCTCTGTTGTTGGCGCACGCGAGGGCCTCGAGGTACTCGCAGATGATATGAGCAACGAGGTGCTCAACATCAGGAACTCTAGTCCAGACTCCATCCGAATCCATGATCCAAACTTCAGTCTCCTCCGTTAGCTCATGTACATGGAGCGGCTTAGTTTTCCAAGGTGTGGGCAGCTCAAAGTGCGCAATGGTAGACTTCTTGGGGCCTCTTCTGCCCCTCGGATTCTTCAAAGTTAAGACTGTCTCTTCCTAGGTATGATCAGGCCGATGAGTAGCCTCTCTATCGTGGTTGCGTGAAGAGGAAACTTCAATGGATTCCAAACATTGATCTTGACTGTAGTGATAGGGCCCCGAGAATGCACCTCCTTGGCTACCCCTGATGGTCTTTTGACGTTGACGCGGGGTCATGGGGAAGTTAACGAGCAGAGGTGGGGAAGCTAGGATCAGAACAAAGAGGTGCGCAGCTCGAGAGAGCGCAACAGTGGGGGGGGGGGTGCGCAATAGGGGTTTGCGCAGTAGGGGAGCACGCAGAAGGTATCCTGCCTCAGATAGAGCGAAACAGGGAGAGACCAAATAGGAGGGGATTTCCACAGAGAGGTGCACAGTCGGGGGGCATACAACAGGGGGTGCACATCCATAAGGGAAACAGAGGGAGGAGCACGCTGCAGGAGGGCACTCGACAGGGGGTGCACGTTAGGGGGTGCGCAGCAGGAGGAGCACGCAGGGAATCTGGAGCAGTAGCGTGATGGTGAGGGGAATAAAAATAATGGCTCTGGAGACTGGCTTGAGCAATAGAGAGATGGCGAAATGAGGAGCTTCAGTTCCTTTTGAAGATCTGTGGCACAAGCGCAGATGTAGTGAAGGGTCATGGCACGCTCATAGATGTGATGAGAGATAGTCCAAGTGAGACTACATGTGATTCAGAGTATGGCAAGAGATCAGGTACAATGGAGCACCATTATAAATGATTATTGAAATGAGTTTTCGCATCAAATCAAAGCTAGCATTATAGGGCGTCATCATCCTGGGCATGGGAAGATCTGTCTTTGCATGATCGGGTCATGTCAACCGCATTCAGGGAACACAATAGTAATATTATTAAACTAAATTATTTATTCATATATTATGATTTGCCACATAAAAAGGCCTGAAATGACTGTGCCCCGATTATTGATACATGTACTCCTACATCGTAATCAAACCTATGGTTAGAAATAATGATAATGCGACCAATGTATAACAATCAAAACTATGGTTATAGATAATGATAATGCGACTCATGTATAACATTCAAACCTTGGATATGGTGGAATATTGCTTTAATAATCAACTCAGGTTATGTGATTGATTATCTCTACATCGAAATGAATGGCTCATCATTTAATATTTCGTACATGGGTTTTACTCCACATCTCTGTGGCAATTGATTGACATTGTCCTTTGGATCCTTGTTGACACTTGTGCTAATCTGCACCATCTCATAATCCTTCAATATACGGTTGTGTATCATCCTTGGTGGGTTAGGGTATAGTCCTTACCTTGCAAGCCCTAACCGCTTGGTCATTTGCGGAATGCTGCGAGAGCAACTCAAGCTCTACAACTCTATGCATTTAGGTGTTTTCCTCCATCCTTCGTCTCGACCGGTGAAAGGTAAGTATTTTAATTCTTTAATCATTACATTCATTTCTCTTGCTCGGCTAACTCGCCTCTTTACGTTTCTGTCACAGCCTTAAGGTTTAATCTCATTTTCTTGCTGCTATGGAATTGCGATTAATAAGTTAATGTTTTATTGTGCTTCTCTTGCTGCTATGGGTTTGTAAGTTCGGTTCAAAAACCTCGGTTCTGTTGGGGTTCCCATGTTTTGGCCAAGTTGACAAAGACCAAAAGATGAGACAACATAGAACCACTTTGGGACCTTAGGATCTAGGCCTCCTAGGTCTGGAGAGGGATCTCTCTATATGAGTCAAAGTATATGTCTTTGAGGCTCGGATGTTATGATTTTAGGCTAGTTATAGGCTCAGGGTTGTTGGTTTGATTGTTTGTGTTTGGTTGGAGGGAATCAGGAAAAGGAGGACCAATATAAGACAAGGATGAGCAAAGAGGAAGCTTAGAAAGAAACAGATAACTCAGAGAACATCGAAGCCATTGGGCTATGGAGTCAAGAAATGATTTATTTGTAATCAATGTGCAAGCTTTCAGTTGGGCTAGTCATCTAGAGCATTTTGATCTTGAAGGAGATATTTCGAATGGGACACCAAGGATTGAAAATGAAGGAGGAGGACCAACCAACTCTGTCTATAGATCAGGCCAGAGGTCATTTAACTCCAGGCCTGCTTGGACAGAATTAGGGGTAAAACAAGGGATCTTGGAAAGGTTAGCTGGTCGTGCAAAGATCCTAGTGGACAGGGCTAACACTAATCCCCAGTGTTTCCAAACCTTCCAGCTAAATCCTACCAAGAACATCTAAACATGGACTTCATCAATTCATACATCAGAGAGCAGGCAATATCATCCACTACACTGGTTAAATCAATTGAAATCAACATTCAGATACACATATGAGCAGAAAACATTGAGGTAGGGAGAGCAGGAAACATAAGGGACCTATCAAGGGTGAATCTTATATTATACTTCTGTTGCCTACCAGTAGAAATGAAATGAAATGGAACATAAGATAAGAGCAAGTCAATCACAAATACAGAGAAAGAGGAAACATCACCAGCTGCTTTAGATCAGGATCCAAAGAAACATGCTTGTCATATTAAAAACAGCACCAATCAGGTACATCATAGCCCATAGCCTGAACATTCAGTCCGAATACATCTAATCTCAGTCTATCTTACAATATACACAGAGAACTTGTCTCAAATAGGAACAATGCTTGCATTCCACTGATTTCTCATCAACAACCATTACAATGTTTCCTTTTGTGCTTTATAGCAAAGGGTGAGCCTAAGATCGACTGAAGGAGTAGGTGAAAATTAAATGTATCTTTAAACACAACAATGAATGCAGGGCCGAAACCCATTCTGCTTGACATGCTGTATATTTAATATCTGTCACCTTCCTTGTGAGAGAATGATCTGCTCCAGATTTGATCTTGACATCTTTTGGCTGAAGTACTCCTGGATGATTTGAACAAAAATGAAATAAACTACTAGGAAGGTCTGTCTCATAAATTTCTGACTGTTTTTTGAGCTGTAGTCTGGTGGAAAACTCTTCAGGGACATGGTGCATAAATAAGACAGTATGGGTGCCCGGTACCTGATATAGAAAAACATTCTGCTGACGAAAACCCTGATATTACCTTTTGCCTGCGCTCAGGATCCTTTGATCACTCCTCGGGGTCTGTGAACTGACGCTTTGCCTCTTAAACACCGATTAAGGCTCAAGATCTTCATTATTGTGCCTTAATCTTCTTTTTTATCTGCACTAAAACATTCGGCCGCTTTATTTGCTTCTGACAGGGTAGCTTGGGTTTTAATGGTGACGGGAGATTCTCAGAGTTCGAAATCTACCTTTTCCTTAATGTAAATCCCGTCAGCAGCTTTCTTTGACAATTTTATGGCAGCGTCGGCCCTCAGATTTAATTCTGCCTGCAAACTTCTCCATTAAGATGGTACGATCGGAACATGGAGGCTTTCGCCTCTAGCAACCCTGCAAAACAATCAACTGTGAAGAAATCCATGGACGTGGATGATGGAGGAGGTGAGGACACACTGTGGACGTGGAAAATAACCATGCAGACGGAGAACTAGGGAGAAATCGCGAAAAATGATGACAGAATTCTCTGGTGGAGGAATAATGAAACACAGCATGAATGCACGTAATAAATGAACGAAAAACATTAAAAAACATGACAAAACCAAAGATATAGTGACGGAGACGGAGAATGTACGGGGCGTACACGTGGCAATGACGTGGCGAAACGGGGTGAGGTGAGAGACCGTGG
This sequence comes from Pinus albicaulis, assembly GCA_034641835.2. NCBI lineage: Eukaryota > Viridiplantae > Streptophyta > Pinopsida > Pinales > Pinaceae > Pinus > Pinus albicaulis. The sequence continues at coordinate 185,666,423 of CM076572.1, forward strand.
AATGGTCAACAATGCATGAATAGATCTGGACCATTAGATGTCCAGAGAGATCGACGGCGGAACGCGATGCACAGTGGGCCATGGGGGCGAGGGATAGCAGGTTAAGCAGTGTGCAGCTCCAATGAATTACGACCGTAGGATGAAGCGCTCGAGATCGGACGATGATCGCGAATTCCGCTGCCCGACTTTCGTCCGGGAGATAATGCGCGAAATGGCGGGTTTCAGAATAGTACAGGAGGATGCGTGGCATGAGCTGAATGGAATCGCTGGCTCTCCAGGGAAAACCGCCCTGCACGCAACGGTGGTGCGGAGAAAACATGTGGTTTCAGGGCGTATGACGCATGCAGGTGTGGGGACCACCATTTCGGGCGGGCTCCGCACCGTTGGATCGAATTTTTAATGGACGGTCGAGATCTGTCGATAAAACAAAATATATTAAAACCCACAAACGCGCGTTTACAATGGTTTTTTGATGATTTTTCGCGCGGAGAAAGGTTTGGAGGGGTTAAGCACCTAGTGGATTTGGTGCTGGTCACGGCGCCGGGTCTTATGAGAGAGGAAGGTGCGGGGGCTAATGGGGAAGGGGGCTAAGGCCCAAACTCATAAATTTCATCATTTTAACTCATTTTGAATGCAATTTTAGGCCCAAGGGAGGTAACGATAAAGGGGTGAAACGGAAATTTGGAGAAATAAAGAGGTGATGGTGGGGTTGAGGTAGGATTTTAGGGGAATTTTAGGGAGATAATGGGGGGAATTAAAGGGGAGTTTGACAAAGGGAGATAATGGGGGGAATTAAAGGGGAGTTTGACAAAGGGAGAAGGGGAAGGTGATATTTTGCAAAGGTATAAAGGGCGATAATGGGCCTTTTGAGGAATGGACCAGCAGAGGGACTACATTTTAGGCACAACACACAAAGACTCCAAGGAGGATGAATTTTCAGGGGAAAGGCATTCCTTGGAGGCTCCAGAGTAAACTAGCCCCCAGCTTGCTTGCCAAGAATTTCATAGGGGGGCTAACAGTGGCTCCACATGGGGATGGTTGCTCCTTGGAGGAGTCAAGAAACCAGATATGATCTTTGGAGTAGGCCAGATGCCTGATATCATAAGCCATCTTCCTTCTTTGATTTTCAGCTGCCACAAACATGATATATCAGCAGAAACATTTTCCCAACCAAACTACCTACCCAAACTACAGTTCTACAGTTTTCCCTTGGGTGCATTTGAACTAGCAGACCCTTTCCATTTTATTTTGCAAAACAAAAACAAACCTATTCTAATTCTACCCTTATTGCTCTATGAGGCCAGATTAGACTGTTGACCTCATCTATTTCTCTACCTAATCTAATACCTGTTGGGATTAAACTATCCAATAGGTTCCTTCACCTACATTCTAAGACAGGAAATTTAAACACAGCCAAGCTAGGATTAGACTGTTTGACTTGTTGGGCAGAAACTTGTAGAAAACAAAACTGTGAAGGCATGGAATTCTGCAACTGTGAAACACCCTTCTTTCTTTCTTGTGACTCCGGCTTTAAGCATATTTGAGTCACCTCTTTTCTTTGCTTCAGCTCTGGTTTTGGGCATATTAGAGCTGATTCTTCTTTTCACTGCTGATCCAGATTTTGAGCTTATTAGGACCAGCTATTCTGCTTCCTTTTGGCTCAGATTTTGATCAGGTTTGAGCCATGCTTTTTACTTCATAGGTTCATATTTTGAGCATGTCCGAACCTCTCTTTTCATTCTATTTTTTGGAACATTTTCTCTTTTTTTTCTGAAAATTAAAACTTGCAATGGTATGTACAATGGAGATGAAACTGGAAATGGAAAATCAATAGAAGTAATGTTTGAGCATCATGCCATTGACAAGACCCCCAAACAACTCTGTGCCATCAAGTTCTTGCAGAAAAAACGCATTAGGACCCACAGTGGCTTGTATGATATATGGACCTTGCCACAGACTGTCAAACTTGCCATGTTTGCCTTTGTCTTTTATTCTCGAATCCCATCTCAGAACCTTATCTCCAACCTTGAAATCTGAAGATTTGGTTCTTTTGTCAAACTGTCTCTTTATGCCTTCCTGTACTCTGATAGCTCTGTTATAAACCTGCTCTCTTGTTTGTTGCAGATGGATTGTTTCATTAATTCTCCTTATCATACTGTTCTCTTCTGATTGGATCTCCTGAACAAGCTTGATTACTGGAACTCCAAGACTAGTAGGAAACACTGCTTCAGTCCCATAAACTAGTTGAAAGGGTGACATGCCAATAGATTTTTTTGTGGTGAGCTTGTCTGCCCACAAGGCATGTATCGACTTTTTATGCCCTGATCTTTTGTTCTCTTCCAGCAGCTTCTTAATGATTGTAACCAGGCTTTTGTTAGATGATTCAGCTAGGCCATTACCCTGGGGGTAATAGGCAGTCGAATATGCAAGTGCTATTCCGTACCTGTGACAGAAATCAATCATTCTTTTGGATCCGAAAGCAGCAGCATTGTTAGTGATTATTTTCCTTGGACAACCAAAACGAGATAAGATGAAGTCTTCTAGGAACCTAATAATGACAGAATCGGTGGCATTCCTAGTGGGTATAGCTTCTATCCATTTAGTGAAGTAATATGTAGCAGTTAAAATCCATTTATGTTGTCCACAGGAGGCAGGATGAATTTCTCCTATAAAGTCTAGGCCCCATTGCATGAAAGGGCCTTCTATGGTGATCAGTTGCAGAGGGAGGGGAAGGAGATTTCTTTTGCCTTCAAAGATTTGGCATTTGTGGTAGGAAAGAATCATTTTATGGACATCACTAAAGAGTGTATGCCAATAGTAATCAGCCCTGAGTATCTTATTTGCAGTGGTTTTCCAACTCAGGTGGCCTCCACACTCCCCAGCATGGAATTCTTGTTTGATTCTTTCAGCTTCAGTTTTAGACAAACATTTCAGCAAAAGGCCATTTGGATTTTTCCAATATAGACTCTCATTCATAATGCAGTAATTTCGAGCTTTGAGTTTTATGAATCTGGCCTTTGTTTTGGACAGCTTTGGAGGGGCCTTGAGGTTAGTGAGCACGTAAAGGATATCAGTATACCAAGGAGAGTTCTGAAACTGCTCCTCAACAATTGAATGGGGCAATCCTTCCTGCTCATCTAAGGCATTCATCATGTTTTTTTTTTCCACAGAAAAAAATCAGTAACTTTTTACTATAAAAATGAAAAGTTACATAGAGCATATGCAGAGCATTTCAGTCAGCTGCCCAAAGGGCACATGTGCTTTAGCACACAAAGCAACGTAGCAAAGCTACCAAAGAAGAGTCGAGAGAGAGAAATAGAGAAAAACGGTTGGCTCAAAAAAGAACCTCAACGTCTAGAGCGTGGAAAGTTGTCCCACAGCTCAGGTTTTCCTCCCCTTCTTCTTCTCGACCTTGTGCCACCCACTCTCGGGTGGCGCAGTAGTTACAAGGACTAACTGATTTTCTGAGATTTGAGGTCCTGTATCCTTGTCTGAATCTGAAGTGTCCGAGGAGTGATGACGTTTGACTCCTCCGGCACCTGTATCCTCGATTGTCCTTTCTGAGTGGTTCTGATGATGCTGGGGGTCCTTCTGATCTGATGTTTCTTTCCTTTGATCTTCTTGTCCTTGGGTAGTCTCATTATTTCCAGTGGGAATGGGATCCTCCTCTGCTTCAGATTCCTCATCCTCGGAGGCCGGAGGAGGGAAATGCCATCCTTTTCTCTGTTTCTCTTTCTGTTTCTTTTTATTGTTTCCTTTCTTTGCGTCTGGGCATGAACTTTGAAGGTGTCCTGGCTGCCGACAAATTCTGCATTTGAAAGCCGTATTTTCATAATCCAGTCCCTGCAACTAGTTCTGTTGCTTGTAAGACAACATAATGTTCTCCGGCAGTCCTTTACTCAGGTCCACTTCGACGCAGATTCGAGCAAAGGTATAGATTCTGTCCTCAAGTCTTTCTGTATCAGTTTTTATGTATTTCCCTATATTTTTGCCGATTCCCTCCAGGACCTGGTCACTCCAAAAATGGAGAGGGAGATTATGTAAATGCACCCATACCGGCATTCTGGCCACTGTCATGGTATTTGGGTCGAAATCAGGAAACCAAGGGGTCAGGAAGAGGCCTGTAGAACCCCAAAACCAAGGTCCTGATGTGAGGACAAGATCTCTGATCTCCGTAGATTTAAACTTAACAATGAAGAAACCTTTGGAGCAGAGATGAATGTCACATTCCATGGTCCATCGAGTGAAAATTCAATGGAACAGATCCATGGGCTTGGGCCAAAAACAATTAAAACGACAGATGAGTGCCTGGGTTTCATATGTCTTAACATAGTCCTCTGTTCCTGAAGAATCGATTTTGTAAGTAGGTGTTTGTCCTAACTGTTCCACAATGTAAGGCCTTGGAACAGCTCCTTCTTGAACCGGCGGTGGCCCTGCAGACTTGGTACCCTGTAGAATGTTTTTATAGGAGAGGCCACCAGGTGGTTGCTGCTGAGGAATGGCTTTTTTCCCCTTTTCGCCTCCTGCAGAGCTTGATCTCCCTTGCTGTACAACACCCCCTCTCAGCCGAAAGTTCAGTGAAATGGTCGAGTTAGCTTTAATTCCATATTCCATCATTGATCTATTATCCTGTAGGGAGTGTCTACCACTCACTAGGTGTTGGATCGGGACCGGATATCCCATCAAATCCCAGATCTGTTGTTTCAGGTACAGAACAGAGTTTTCTGCTCGGATCCAGATTAAATAAGATTTACCCATAGGAGATTTGACAAAAATCTGGAAAAAATTTGAGGTTACCTGATGGGAAGAGGAGAAAAGATCCATATTCTGATTCGCCCGGCTCCTGGTTAGGGTAGATCGAGGAACATGGATGCAATCAGAATGTAAGCCAAGCGTTGAACCCTTTGCATGCCGATCCGGCTGATGCGATGGGCAGATCCGCTGTTTACATGCGCCCAAGAAAATAGTGATGGGGTTTTCTTTGTTTCTTCTACTTGAGCAGTGATCCACTGCAAATCTGGCAAATTCAGGGCCGTTTAGGGCTTTTGCCATGCAGTCCGTCCTCCAAATGGCGACATCCTTTAAGCCAAAAGTTGGCCTGACAGTAGGCACACAGATCTGGTGATTAACAACCCATACGAAATGGTTTACCTTCGCAGGAAGCCCTGTACACCAATATGTCAGGTTCAAGGGCCAGATCCATATCTGAAATGCTACCAAGGCGAGCTCGGAGAAAACTTCAGGAAAAAACCTATTTACAAGGCGAAACGCTGTGAAGGCTACCTCTTCGAGACCGGCAGGGTCGATGGCAGGATGAGAATCCGCCCAGACTGTGGCATCCTCTCGTTTCCATTCATACCTGGCCAGTAAGCCGCAAGCCGTCGCCTTCTTCAGAATCTGGGAGCATCTAATCTGGTGACTGGCCAAAACGGCGCGAGAGCATGAGACATCTCGGCAGACCCTAAACCCCTAAACCGCCATCGCTCCTCTCCAACTCCCTCAGGCATTCATCATGTTAATGTCAAGGGCCTGTAGATTAGATTCAGCCATTAACTGGGCCAGGCCTTGACCTTTGATCAGTTTGGTGGGTTTTATTTCAAGGTCGTATTCCAAGATGGTAGCAATCCATTTGCCCCTTTTCCCATCAGGTTCTTGGGACAAGATATCCTTAACCACTGTATTTGGCACATAGGCAATGGTGTGAGAATGCAGAATGTACACCCTAAAGTATTTTAAGGCCTTAATCAGGGCATAGGCCTGTTTTTCCATGATGTTGTACCTTAAGGGTGCATCTCTCAAGGTTTTACTGAAGAAGGCTACAGGCTATTCATTACCTTCTCAATTTTTTTGCAGCAAGACTGTAGCTATTGTGTGTTGGGAAGCAAATGAAAAGATTAGAAAATATTTTGAGAAGTCAGGGCTGATAAGCACGGGGGCCTGAGTGAGTGCAAGTTTCACTGACTCAAAATATTTCTTGGCTTCAACAGTCCACCTGATTCCTGCATCTTTCTTTAGCATTTCAGTCATTTTTCTAAGATGCTCGGCAAGATTGGGGATAAATCTTCTAAGGAAAATGATCTTCCCTATGAAGGACTGCAACTCCTTGATGTTCCTTGGATGTGTAATTTTAAGTATTCCCTCAACTCGCTGTGGCTCTATCCTGATCCCTTTCTTAGATATAATGTGGCCCAGAAGTTTACCTTCTTGCAGCCCAAAGACAGTTTTCTTAGGATTTAGGGACAGACCGTACCTTCTACATTTTTCAAAAACTTTTCTTAGATGTTTTAGGTGTTCTTCTTCAGTTTTATAAAATACAAATTAAGTCATCCGTTAGATAATTCATGAAGCGTCCATTCCCTAGAAAGCTATGCCTTATCTTTTTCTCGTATTGGGTAGCTCCAAAGATTCAATCCGGGCAAGAATTTTCTCAAGTACATGAAGGTGCCCCATGGAGTGGTAAAACAAGGAGTTGATCTTCCGGGAGTACCTAACTTGGGCTGTATCCTTAAACTAATGCCAGTGAGGATTCTCTTAATGCCTACTACCTTTCCGAAGGATATGTTCCATTTTAGGCAAAGGTGCTGCAGTTGTCTTTCCTCAGCAGGCTCATGGAAGGTTTCTAAAGTCTACAGCTGGGACTACAGGTGCACGCCATCATGCCCGACTAATTTTTGTATTAATCGAACCCATAGGACTATTAAGGCCTCCAGATTATACATCTTCTACCCCCTTCTCCACTGCAGGCAGTTGTTTTGGATTAATCCTACGGAGTTTTTGTCTGAAAGGCTTCTGATTTTCCTTTAGTGGTATCTTATGTTGTATGATGTTGGTGTCATAAGCCTTTAAGTCTTCATAGCTCCATGCAAACACGTCTATGAACTCCTTAAACAAGTCAATGTATTTTTCCTTCATGTTTGCAGGTATAGACTTATCCAGTTTTATCATTTTGGGTCTGTTTTTAGTGCCTATGTTGCATCTTTCCACATCAGAATCAACATGTTCAATGGTGGGATTTTCTGCTACGTCATCAAAGTCAAAGAGGTCCTTCAAGGGTGCCAGGCCTCTGGGTATATTCTTGTCTTTGGCCTGCAACACCTCTACCTCTTCGGTATCTGCGTTTTCATGATTTTCGGTTGGATTTCCATTTTGTTCAGAAAAAGAATTTATTTCTATGTTACAGGGTGTTTCTTGTTCATCTGGGGGATCCTCGCTTGGGCCGCTATCATCAGAAGTTGAGTCTAAATCCGAAAATTCAAACTCACTCCTGCCCACCAGGAAATCTTCGATCTGTTTGTCTCCTTCAAAGACCTGCCAGTATTTTTCATTGTCTAGCACTACAGGCCTGAATTTGGTCTGAATGATAATTTGTTGGTCAACTGGGGTCTTAGGATATGAACTGGCTAGGCAAGCTAATCCATTTGCAACTGCGTTTTTCCCCCTAGGAATGAATACTAACTCAAATTCAACAAACATTTTCAGCAAATCTAGAGTATCATTCCTGTATGCCCTAAGCCTGGGGTGTTTTGCTGAATACTCACCATTCGCTTGTTTGATTACCAACTCTGAATCTCCTCTCACAGCTATCCTACGGGCTTCTAATTTTTTCAACAGATTTAAGCCCAGGATGAGAGCCTCATATTCTGCAATGTTGTTCGTGCATTTGAAATGCAGATTGACAGTGTGGCTCTCTGCGTGACCACTTTTAGTGTTACGCAGCCACACTCCCGCTCCAGCGCTTTGTATAGTACAGGACCCATCAAAGTTCATTTCCCACAGGGGTTCATTTTTTACTTTGTCTTCATCCCCTCCCCTACAGCTGGATTCGCCATTATGCGGAGTTGTGAGGCTTGTGCTAGGAGGGGGGTCATTTTGTGATTCATTATGGGCATGGAGATCAGGGAGGCGGCTAGCTTGCTGTTTTTGTTCTGTTTCTATTTCATTCAGAGTTATACTTTCAGTAGATTGCCCATGGTCTTCTTCTTCGTATTCTTACAGAGTAGCCATTATGTTGAAGTCCATGGGCTCTAGGTGACTATTTTCTGAGACTGGTTCTTCTTAGGATTGCTCATTGTAAAGGATGAAAGAATCCAAGTCCGTGTGCACAGAATAAAATGGTGAATTTTCAGGATTCTCAGGGCTACTGACTAAGAATTTCATCTGAGACTCTCTATACAGTCTTCTAAGTTGGCCAAATATGGGGATAGTGGCATATGAGCCATCGATCTGCATTGTCCCTTGCAGTTTGGCTCCCCATGATCTTGACAACAGCATGCCATACTTTGGTGGCACATTTTCCACCACAACATCCATGACCATACATTTAGCAGGAATCTGGGTCAAACTCACACATAAGTCTTTGATTAGGCCTAGGCATTTTACTCTACTAGAGTCAAATGAGTATAAGTCTTTGTAAGGTCTGGTGATTTCTAAGCCTAGCCTCTCCATCACTACCTTAGGGATTAAGTTGTGTGATGCTCCGGAATCATGCATGGCATTGTGGAGTATTTTTTCATGAATGTTGAGACTAATATAAAAAGTCGGAACTACCCCTTCCTGAAACTTTCCTTCAATTTTGGGACCAAAGAGTAGGGCTGGTTGATCATCATTCAAATTTACAGAATCACTCATTTCTCCTAGATTTAATGCTTTCAAAATTTGGCCTTTATATACATCCTGAGTGGCCAGCTCAGATAATGGTACAGAGATTTTTTGCAAGTTCACTCTCTAAATTGAAAGTGGATTGTGTCTTGGAAACACCTGACTCTGTTTTATTTGCTGCCTTGGTATCTGAGTCATTTGGTGTTTTCTCACTATGTACAAGGTTTGGAACAGTTGTATTAGGAGCACTAACTGAAGTGCTAGTACTGCTGGTTGGTTGACTTTGTTTTTCATTGTCTGGTTTGTCCTTCTCCTTGTGCTTACCAGAACTTTCAGCTGCCGTTTTGTTATTTACAGAGGTTGCTTTAGAAGTTATGTTAGGTCTTTTCTTGATGGTTACCTCAGGAGTCTTCGTCTTGGAAGTATCTTGGCTTTTCTTGTTCCTAAGTTCATATTGTTCCCGGACCTGTAGCATGGCATCCTCAAATCCTAATTTGTAATTCTCAGTTTTCAACCATTCCTCATCATAACCAGTGGTGGAGGGCTGGTCTTCTTCTGAATCATAATTTAGGATTGAGTCTTCTGTTTCAAAGATGTTTATTGTATTCCCTTTAGACTCTTCAATGATTCCCTCGTCTTCACCTAAAATTTTTTCTTGAAATGGGGGAATGATTTGTTGATCTAACTCTCTTTGTCTGTTGGGAGCAACATTGTTTCTTCTAATGTTCTGGTTTCTGTTTTGGTTTTTGTTTTGGAAAACCATCCTTTTTATCATTTGTTGCAGTTCTTCCACGTTTTTGGATAGTCTGTCATATTTGGGATCAGATGTGGAAGCTATGTTGTCATCCCTATATGTTACCCTCTTTTCAGCTTTTAATCTTGCCCTTTTTTCCATTAAGTTTTCTTCTATGGTTATGGCTCCTTTCTGCATGTATTCTAGGGTGGTGTATTCTTTGTCTCTAAGCTCATAGGCCAGGTCAGCATCAAATCCATCAAGATACTTAGCCAGGGCCATACCTTGAGGAGGTTTCATGTGTGGGGGGAGAGCATTATAAATGCTGTTGAATCTAGTGGTGTAATCATGGACACTCTCTCCTACATTCCTCTTAAGGGACATGTATTCTGCTAGGAGCTGGCGAGGGTTTGCTCTAACCTCCCATTTGTTTATGAATGTTTGGTATAATGCAGGGAGATCTTGAATGCTGCCAGGAGGCAATCCTTTAAACCATTTCTTCACCTCAGCCCCTAAGCTTTGGGCAAAGATCCTCATTTTGATTGTTTCATCATCAATTTCCATATAATCAAAAGAGTCCTCCATTTTATCTACATGTTGCTGAGCTGTTATGGGCTCTTTAGTAGTGAAGTGTGGGATTTTTGACTGATAATCATTGGGTAAGGGTAACAAGGGTTGAGGTAAAAGCAAAGGTGCATACCAGGCTTCCATAATGATGTTCTGATGGGGTATATGGTTAGCTTGAGTAGCCGGTATTTGGATGATAGGGATGTTTGGACCAGCAGAAGTCTGTTGAGCAGATCTAGGGTGAGAGAGCCCCAAGTTTTGGAGGAAGTGAAAATCAGGTGGTGAGGAAGGAGGGATTTCACTGTCCCTAGTGTTTGGCTGGTCTGAAACACTGAATGACCTAGTTCTAGGTAATCTGTTTTGAAGGTATAGGTCGAGGGAAGGGTCTAATAGAACTGTAAGATCTTCTGGTGCAGAATTAGCTCTAAGAATGTGGCTAGAAATGGTTGGTCTTTTAGATGTAGGAGTTCTTCTGAGGATACTCTCTGGATTTTCAACTATTTCCGGTGGGTTTGGGTTAGGGTAAGCTCTTGTGTGGATGGCTCTGAAAGCCAGAATGTTATTTATAAGCCAAGCAGCTTAACCCTATTTGTCACTTCTACTGTGGTTAATGTTGTCTCAGGAGCTGGCCTCCCAGTAAGGTCTTCATTACGTTTCGGGTCTGGTCTCCCAGTGGGGTTTGATGTGAAACCAAAATGATCAGCAGGCCTACTGATCACCAGTGGAGTCTTTTCATTTAGGAGAAATGGAGTCGCCAGGTGGAGGGTTTAGGATGTTTCTAAGGGGTACACTATCCACCACAGTGCTCAAGCACTATCACCCTTCAGGAATCTCCTCTACAACAACAAGCTCCAACCAGAGATTGACTGGGAGGGCATTTACCATATATGTCACCTCTGAAAAGAGGATGAGATCTGGAGGCTACCTGGCCCTTTCCAGGCTCTGTCTAAGAGTATGGTGGATATTCAATAATGGAGGTTGATTCAAGAAAGGGGTGACTTACTGTCAACCTAACCAGGGTTCTAAGTTTCTGAGGTTTTTACGAATGTTTAAGGTGAAATGTACTCAGAAGTCCCCAGTGGAGTCGCCATTATGTTGGGGTTCCCATGTTTTGGCCAGGTTGATAGAGACCAAAAGATGAGACAACATAGAACCACTTTGGGACCTTAGGATCTAGCCCTCCTAGGTCCAGAGAGGGATCTCTCTATACAAGTCAAAGGATATGTCTTTGAAGCTCTAAGTTATGATTTTAGGCTAGTTGTAGGCTCAGGGTTGTTGGTTTGATTGTTTGTGTTTGGTTGGAGGGAATCAGGAAAAGAAGGACCAATATAAGACAAGGATGAGCAAAGGGAAAGCTTAGGCAGAGACAGATAACTCAAAGAACATCAAAGCCATTGGGCTATGGAGTCAAGAAAGGATTTATTTGTGTTCAATGTGCAAGCTTTCAGTTGGGCTAGTCATCTAGAGCATTTGGATCTTAAAGGATAGAAGATGGAATGGAACATTAAGGACTGAAAATGAAAGGAGGAGAACCATATAATTATGTCTATAGATCAGGTCAGAGGTCATTTAACTCTAGGCCTGCTTGGACAAAATCAGAGGTAATTACAAGAGATCTTAGAAAGGCTAGCTGGTCGTGAAAAGATCCTAGTGGATAGGACTAACACTAATCCCCAGTGTTCCCAAACCTTCCAGCTAAATCCTACCAAGAACATCTAAACATGGACTTCATCAATTCATACATCAGAGAGCAGGCAATATCATCCACTACACTGGTTAAATCAATTGAAGTCAGTATTCAGATACACATATAAGCAGAAAACATAAAGGGCTGGGAGAGCAGCAGCATAAGGTACCTATCAAGGGTAAATCTTATGCCAGACTTTTGATGCAAGCCTGAAGAAATATGATGAAATGAAAGCAAGTCAATCACAAATACAGAGAAAGGAAAACATCACCAGCTGCTTTAGATCAGGATCCAAAGAAACATGCTTGTCATATTAAAAACAACACCAATCAGGTACATCATAGCCCATAGCTTGAACATTTAGTCTGAATACATCTAATCTCAGCCTATCTTACAATATTACACAGAGAACTTGTCTCAAGAGGAACAATGCTTGCGTTCCACTGATTTCTCATCAACAACCATTACAATGTTTCCTTCTGTGCTTTATAGCAAAGGATGAACCTAAGATCGACTAAGAAGGTAGGTGAAAATTAAATTTATCTTTAAACACAACAATGAATGCAGGGCCGAAACCCATTTTGCTTGACATGCTGTATATTTAATCTTTGTCACCTTCCTTGTGGGAGAATGATCTGCTCCAGATTTGATCTTGACATCTTTTGGCTGAAGTACTCCTGGATGATTTGAACAAAATGAAATAAACTGCTAGGAAGGTCTGTCTCATAAATGTCTGACTGTTTTTGAGCTGTAGTCTGGTGAAAAACTCTTCAGGGACATGGTGCATAATAAAAGCTGTTTGGGCGCCATGTACTTGATGAATAAAAAACATTCTGCTGACGAAAAACCCTGATATTACCCTTTGCCTGCGCTCAGGATCCTTTGATCGATCCTCGGGGTCTGTGAATTGATGCTTTGCCTTTTAAACACCGATTAAGGCTCAAGATCCTCATAAGCCCGCTTTAACCTTCTTTTTCCTCTGCACTGAAACATTCGGCCGCTTTATTTGCTTCTGACAGGGTAGCTTGGGTTTTAATGGTGATGGGAGATTCTCAGAGTTCGAAATCTGCCTTTTCCTTAATGTAAATCCTGTCAGCAGCTTTCTTTGACAATTTTATGACAGCGCCGGCCCTCGGATTTAATTCTGCCTGCAAAATTCTCCATTAAGATGGTATGATCGGAACATGGAGGCTTTCACCTCTAGCAACCCTGCAAAACAACAACTGTGAAGAAACCCATGGTCATGGATGATGGAGGAGGCGAGGACACACTGTGGACGTGGAAAATAGCCATGCAGACGGAGAACTGAGGAGAAATCGCAAAAAATGGTGACAGAATGCTCTGGTGGAGGAATAATGAAACACAGCGTGAATACACGTAATAGACGAACGAAAACATTAAAAAACACGACAAAACCAAAGATATAAAGGATAGACCGAGAATGTACATATAAGACTTCTAATTGACACTAGGCAGATTAAAGAGAGTGGGAGACCATGGAATGGCCAACGATGCATGGTGATCTGGACCGCCGATCGGCGAAGATCGACGACTGGAGGACGACTAAGGCGCCTCGCAGGGTACGCTCGGACGCGGAGTTGGGGCCAGTGCACGGAGATGACAAATACGAGAGGCCTGGGATCTAAACAAGACTTGGAATTCCCGCCGCTCTCGTTTTCGTCCGGAGATAATGCGAATGGTAGCTTTTCAAAATAGTATTGTGAGGATGCAAGGTGAGATGAGGAATCGCCGGGTTTTGGACGAATACGCTGTGCGCCTCAACTGGTGCGAATTTACCTAAGTAGTTTGGAGTGATGACGTGTGCGCGGGAATTCAATTATTTCGGGTGCGCCTCTCCGCCTGGATCGTATCTTGGCTGACTCCGCTGAGATTTGCCGGTTTGAATTTACGTGTCAAAACCATATATATGCGCATTTCAAAAGGTTTTGAATGATTTTCGCGCGGAGGCAGATTTGGAAGGGCTAAGCGCCCACTTCGATTTAACGCGCCGGTCACGCCTGTGTCTCATGGGAGGAAAAAGGAAGTGGGTCGATGGCTGAGCTTTTAGGACCCAAACTCATAAATTTCACCATCTTAACTCATTTTGAATGCAATTTCAGGCCCAATGGAGGTAACGATAGAAGAATGAAGGGTAGAAAGGGCTAAACCAGGGGCAGGAATAGGATTTAGAGGGGATTTTGGGCATGAATAAGGAAATTTTGAGTGAGGAAGGGGACTTTGACCAAAGGAGAGGTGACAAGAATGTTGGCATTTGTGTATGAAAATCAAGTGTATAAAGGGCAATAATGGGCTTTTTGAGAAATGAATCAGCAGAGGAACCATATGTTAGGCACAGCACACAGAGACTCCAAGGAGGATGAGTTTTCAGGGGAAAGGCATTCCTTGGAGGCTCCAGAGCAAACTAGCCCCCAACTTGCTTGTCAAGAATTTCATAGGGGGGCTAACACCA
>CM076572.1:185680577-185777010 GCA_034641835.2 Pinus albicaulis
GGTACAATGTGAATTTGCATGGGCTACAGACAACTTAACAAATTAACTGTTAAAAGCAAATACCCACTGCTTCAAATCGATGATTTTTTTGACCAAGTAAAATAGGAAACTGATTTTTCAAAAATAGATCTAACTTCTGGGTATTGTCAAGTACAGATAAAAGATGAAGACATCTATAAAACAACTTTTTGAATTTGTGGTTTTATCGTTTGGATTGACCAACACACCAACAACATTCATGAGTTTGATGCATGGAATATCTCACCCATATTTGGATAATTTTGTCTTGATTTTTATAGATGATATATTAATCTATTTAAAGAATATGGGGGAACATAAGGAACATTTTTGTATAGTGTTGAAAATGTTAAGAGACCATCAAATATATGCCAAATTCAACGAGTGTGATTTCTATAAAGATTAAATCCAGTATTTAGGCCATGTCATTTCAGCTGAAGGAATAGTTGTATACCTTGAAAAGATAAAGACTATCATTGAATGGAGGGTGCCTAAGAACGTAGTAGACATATGATCATTTATGGGACTCGTTGGTTATTATAGGCATTTTATAGAAGAATTTTTACAAATTACATTTCCCATAACCTCCCTGCAGCAAAAGGGACGAGTGTTTAAATGGACTATTGAATGCCAATCTAGTTTTGAAAAGCTAAAACAAATGTTGACCGAAACTCTTGTTTTGAAAGTGGAAGATCCAAATCTAGAGTTTGAAGTTTCCACCGACGCTAGCAAAGGAGTAGGAGTGGTGTTGTAACAAGATGGGAAAGTTGTGGAATATGAATCAAGAAAGTTGACAGATCATGAACAATGATACTTCTCATATGATTTGGAGTTGATCGCAGTAGTGCATGCACTCAAAATAAGGAGACACTACTTATTGGGAAATAATTTATTGTTGAAAACTGACCATAGCAGCTTGACCAACTATTTTAAACAAGCTGACTTAAAAAATTTCCTGGCTAGGTGGAATGCGTTCTTAAGCGAATTTGAATTTGAAATGCAACACATTAAGGGAAATGAAAATCGGGTTGCTGATGCATTAAGTAGAAAGCTGCATTATGTATATGAGTTATACTTTACCCATGTGGAATTCAAATTCTAGGAACATGTGAAGGAGGCTGCAACAAAAGATCCTGAATATCAGTTTCTATGGCATCAAACATAAGCTGTAGAAGATCAAGGAAAAAAATCAGACTATACCATCAATAATGAAGAACTATTTATCTTCCGAGGAAATATATATATTCCTAATCAATTGAGTTTAAAAGAGATGATTCTAGATGAGTATCATCGGAGTTCATATGCTAGACACCTTGTCTATCAAAAAATGATAACAACCATCAGAAAAGATTATTTTTGGCCTGGGATATGCAAAGACATCACTAAATATTTAACTAAATGTTTGGAATGTCACCAACTTAAATTTGAGCAAGAAAACCCAGCCGAGTTATTGCAACCCATACCAGTACTGGAGTGGAAATGGGAAGTTATATTGCTAGATTTTATTGTTGCTTACCGAGGTCAAAGAGATAGAATGAATCTATAATGGTAGTTATTGATCCGTTAAGAAAAACAACTCATTTTATTTCTATACAATCCAATCTTAAAACTGTCCAGATTATTGACATATTCATGAGAGAATATTTGGATTACATGGCATTCCAAAAAAAATCATCTCTGACAGAGATTTGAATTTTACCTCAGATTTTTGGAAGGGATTGTTTACCAGGCTAGGCACACAAGTCTAGTTTAGCATGACATACCATCCTCAGAGGGATGGGGAAACAGAACCGGTAAACCAAATACTGGAGGACATGCTACGAATGTATGTGATGTAGAAACACACAAAGTGGGAAGATTATCTGCATCTAGTGGAATTTTCCTACAACAACGGGTATCAAGAATCATTCAATATGAGTCTGTTTGAAGCTTTATATGGTAGGAAGTGCAGAACTTCCATTAATTGGAGCATTCCAGAAAAAATCTAATGCACAGACTAGAAATGTTGGTTGAAATGGAGAAAGAGGTTAAGAAGATCAGACAAAATTTAAAAGCCACCCAAGATCGACAGAATGTGTATGTACATCGAAAAAGGACGTATCAAGAGTTCAAAGTGGGTGATCACGTTTATGTGAGAATTAGACCCAAGAATAACACGTTAGGGTGGACCACCTTTGCCAAGTTGGCTCCCATATTATGTGGACCCTTTCAAATTTTGGAAAGGGTTGGGCCAGTAGCCTACCGGTTAGCCTTACCGGGACACATACGTGTGCAAAATGTGTTCCATGTGTATGTACTAAAAAGATACATACATGATCCAAAGCATGTAATTCATTGGCAGAATATTTAGGTAGGAGTGGAATGGGAATTAAAACTCTAAAGAAGGTAAATGAATATTTATTAATTGAAAACTTTTCATGGTTGCAGGTCGAACCAAACGGTGAATTTCTGGTATAACATTAACATATTATTGATCAGAAAGAAATAACACTCCGGAGGCGAGCCATCACCAAAGTTAAAGTGCAATGGAAGCACTTTAGCCTAGAGGAGTCAACTTGGGAAGATGAAAAATTTATATGGGAGGAATATCCAGAACTATTCACGGGAATGGCATAACACCAAGGATGATGTTTATCTTAAGCGGGGGAAGATCTAACACCCATTTTTACTGTCATTTAACTTTAAGACATTTTTAATTAGATATTGGTTTATTTTAAATTAATGAGATTAATATGTATGTTAATCAAGTTAGGAACTAAAGCTTTTATTTTGAAGAAATAATTAATTATGGAATATATTTCCATAACTATGATGGTAAAAAGTTTTCAAAGATTCCAAAGTAGTTGATTAAGTAGTTAATGGAAGTTACATTTCCTATGGGAATAAAAGGAAAATCCTAGAGGAGGAAAGGGGTTCTATGCAGGTGATAAGAAATAGATAGGGGCTGAAAGGTGTGAGTATCTAGAGCTAGAGGAAAACTAGTCGAACTATGCCACCTATTTTGGTAGAAGAGATTGGACAGGAGTCCTGAGGTACATCTCTTTGAAAAAACTACTCTCATTCCTGCTTTGGTGAGGAGCATGGGGGGAGCTGAGGACGTAATTTTCTCTCTCAAGGTTGGGTAGATGGCATCGGTCCTACTTACTGAGATAAGTAAATTAGACTAGAAAGAAAAGAAAATAATTCCTTTTTGTATGTTTAGTCTTATTCTTTTTAATAGAATTTTTAGAGAATGTAAAAATCAGTTGAAGAGGTAGAAATAAAACTCTGAGTATGTAAATACTTGAATTATAGGAGTAGTAATGAATTCTAGGAATGCATGCTCAAAAAATATTTATTTGATTTTCTGAAATTATTACTGTAAATGAGTTTTCTTGAAGAAAGGGTAATAGAAAGTTCATAGGTAAACCTGACTAGAATTTTGGTAAATCACTATCTGGTTGAATAGTTAGTCCATTTGGGGGAAGCACTCAAAATAGACAGTCTAACCTGTAGAACGAATAAACTATCCACGGACATAGGATGAAAGCTCATGAGGTGGTTTGGTCACCTGTGAGTAGTGTGATATTACCAGGAATACAAAGAAAACACGATTAAAGAAACTAATTGTTTTAATAAGTAAAAGTGTTAAGAATCCATATGTCGAACATTTCAATGAATGACAAAAAAGGTCTATTGATTCCCAGAAATACAAAGATCTGTTTATACTATTGCTACATGTAAACAAGAAACTTATTCTTTTTTAGAGGAAAAATGAAAATATACAAATGAAAAATTATGATCTTGGAAAAATAATGGAAAAAAGAGCGCTTAAGCCTGAGAACATAATTATGGTGAATCTGACAGAATACACCGCAAGAATTTAAATATAAATTTACAGTAAAAACCATGTAAAGATGACATGCAAAGTTTTAAATAGAGCTGATCTGAAAGGAAGGTTCAAAACCAAACATTTAACTGTGATGGTCAACATAAAATAGATCTAAAATTCATTATCAGAGAACACTAATGCTGGTTGATCCAGAAGAGCGAGAAAAAAACACATGTATAAATATATATGTATATAAATAATCCAAAAAATACATTGAAAATTCAAACACAGTTCAACAACTGATAACAACATCCTCCATGACAACTGACAGTGACAAGATAGTGGACCAACAATATGATACCCTCATAGTCGTGAATAAGGAAATTCGAGAAACATTATTAAACCAAATGCATAAACTTTAATAGTGGAAAAAACCCTTGTGGGTATATTCAGAGTATTACAAAAATCAAATTGGCAAACCCTTGCTGAATGGAACAGAGCCAAAATTATAATTTAATAATAGTCTCATATTCAACTGAACCCTCGAAGGGTGGAAAACAAGCTAACCCCTCATTAAATCGAGAAATAAATATCATTACTAAACCCTTAAGAGTAAACATGAGATGAAGGAGTAAAGTTAACCTGGAGCAATGTATTAGACCTCAAAAGGGGAGTGAAATGCATCAGTGAATCAAGCCATGGATTGCTTATCGACACAAAGGGTGCAGAAGTAAAAGGGGTTTTACCTGTACAAGAATTCAACCGTGCATTAGTACTAGAAAAGAAAAAACATAAATGAAACCATTTAATATAGAGGAGGAACTACAAGGATTCATAAATTATCTTACCTAAATGCATGTGGGTAACGAACTCCTCACGCATACACCAACATAGAACCATTAAAATTATTGAAGGAAAGATAATGTTGTTTAAAAAAAAAAAATAAGATATACTGTGTAGTTGAGACTCTGGGCTTACCTCTGACGGGGTTGGCAAAGTAAACCCTCCTAAACAAGCATCCGAATGGAGAACACGAGATGAGCAATGGTTGTTCTTAAACCCGCAGTTTTCAAACCAATAATATGCACTAGGAGCCCAACAACCCAAAGATTTCTTAGTTCCATAGCTGAGACGGTTTAACGACTTAAACAAAAAAAATGAATAGAGCATATTGAGTGTAATGTGTAAACGCATGGGGGTCATTGCCTTACCTACTTTGTTACACCATTTTTTTGGTCATGTAACCTGTTATCATTAGATGAAACCAAGTACACCATGAAAGACCAATTTTACCCTAAGTAAAATTGCTTTCACTATGTGAAATAACTTAGTAAAACACCTTTATTAAGTTGTTTATGGTCTAAACAGGAAACCCCAAAAGGAAATAATAAACAAATCTATATTTGTTTATATTTCTTGGTCATATTTAACCCAAAACAAGGAAATCAATTAAATAAATCCTTATTTATTTGATTATTTCCTAGGAATAAGTTATTTAAATCCTTATTTAAATAATATTCCTAGTTAATTTTGACTAAATCATTTATAAATAATTAAATAAATCATTATTTATTTAATTATATTCCCACCATTTCCTTAAAATAATAAATAAATCATTTATTTATTTATTATTTATAAATAAAGGGATTGACCCAAGTCAAAAATCATTTTCCCTCCAACAAGTATAATAAAATATTCCTAAAGGGTGGTTCTAGAATTTGATTAATAATATTTTATTCATGCACCAAGTTCTAGATCGCCCTAATATTTTGTTATAAATAGAGGGGTTTTCCCCATTCATTAGTCACGTTTTATTGCATTAGATCACTCTTGATCTATACTCTTGGTCTGACTTTGAGCCATTGCCATTGTCACATTCTCCATTATTTGTGTTGTGAGCTCCCTTTGAGTTCTATGTTTGTCTGGGTTTTCTACACCAACAAGAGAGAGAAATTTTAGATTTGAAGTGCTGAGGACTTTCAAGAATCCATCCCATTGAGGAGAATCAGAAACATCTTTCTTGTTTTCCTCTTAGGTGCCCCCTTTTAATATAAAAAGTTCTTTCAAATACATTGTTCTTGTCTTGTCTATTGGATGCATGGAGCCACATTTTATTTTTACTACTTAATGTATTTTATGCTTAGATCTAGATTTGTGCAGCATTATTTGGATCAACTAACCATAGACTTAAAGATATTGGCAGCCATACTTGATGTTAGGGATATTTGTTATGCATAGCTAAAGTGGTCTTTTCCGATGAAAGATTCATACTAACATAGGTCGATATCACCAAATGAACAATGAGAAGCTCGCCAGAGTTGTAGAGCACCAACATACAAGACATCAAAATAATGAGGGAGACAATTAGGGTTCAGGGGGTAGGGTAATACCATAACCACCCCAGAAACCCTACTAGCCATAGATTTCAATCGCAAATTAACAACAGAGAGGATCACAAATGACATAATAAGCATTAAATTGTAAGGATCATGGATACGGCGGATCCGACGGGATCTTATTACATTAATCATCAAATCAATAATATATGCCAGTTGACAGAGCCATAAACTATGAAATCCCGAATGTACTAAAACTATAATGAATAGATATTAATTGATTGAGAGCAGATCCATAGAGGGTTTGATTTAATAATGAAATGTATATAGATTACATGTATAAAGTTAATGTCAAGTATATGTGTATGGATGGAACATCACATAACATCATAAAAAGGAAACTTACCATTGTGCTTAAGTTACATTGGAAAGGACTGACAAACCCAAACTTTTTTAGTTAATCAATGATTGATATTATTTGTCATTAAGATTTTAATGGACTTAATTTCCTATAGTAATTTTTTTTTTATGATGAAAGGTAAATGACATGGATTAACATTACGGACTTCATTGTGTCAAGTGTGGAGAAAGACTTTATGGTAAAATCAATAATTAATACATCTAAAGAATGAATTTTTAATATATATACATATATATATATATATATATATATATATATATGGCTAAATAAATAGTTGAAACTGGTCGATCAATTAATCAAAGAATTCATGAACATGTCGCTGACCTTAGACATGGTAGATCTCGGTCCTCTGCCTTAGCAGAGCATGTTGGAAAAGCAAATCATCATATTTGTATTGAAGATACTGATTTTATTGCAAGGATTTACCATTTCCACCACCGAAAGCTAAGGGAAGCCTTGGAAATCGAAAAGAGGCCAGTTAACCTTAATAGGGACGATGGGTGGAGTGTTAGCAAATGCTCGTGTGATAGTCTCATTAAAGATAACTATTGTTAACTAGTTAAAAGACAATTCATTTTAATTATTGTGTCAGGAAAAGACTTAAATTATGATTGTTTTTCTGGAAAGTTATTTTCTAGTAATTAGTTATGAATGATAAATCAGTTGAGATAATTGATTAAGGAAAAATTTAAAAAAAGAAGCTGATGGTAAAATGTCTTGAAAGAACTGGAAGTGGTTGGGGACAGTTGGAAACAGTTACCTGCTCCTCTCAAGATAAAATGTTTATCCCAATGAGGAGTAGGGCTTCTGTTCTAGTTTGGAGAAAGGAAAGAGGATTTTATAGAGGTGATAGAAACCAGTGGAAAGATCACTTTGTGATCCTGAAACTAATTTTATGGTACTGACTGGATTGGTTGTCCTGAGGTCACAGTAGAAAAGAACTCCACTGTTAACCCGTACCATATAGATCTAGAGCTCGGGGGAAAGAAGAGGACGTATTGGCCTCTCTTGATGGTTCGGAGGACCACAACTTAAAACAATGTGACTCATATAAGTAAAAATGGGTTATCTATAATTTTTGTGATTAATTATTTTATCACTCCAGTGTTATATTGGTATAGAAGTTATTCCTCTGGAACCAGAATGAGAATTTAGATTGTAACTTTGATAATTTCTTGTTTACAAATTTTGTGGAATAGTCTGTTAACAAAGATGATTTCTTTCTTACAAATTCTACAAAATTATAGATTAGTTTTCCATGGAGAATAGTGGGAAGTTAAGAAAGGAAAGTAGTTTTAGTGTAATTTATGGTTCTGATAGTTACTATAAAGAAATTGAATGTATTAAATACAGAGAAATTTATAAAGACAAAAAGGAGAACCGTTGGTCTTAGGTTCTGGGCAAACCCAATACACATCATTATTTATAGTCTCTATATGCTATACACAGAATCTAATAGAAGGTGGTCCAGACACCCTATTACTAAAGCTGTTAACAGAATCTCAAAAAAATTATTTAAACCTCAGTGTAGAAAATAGCAGTGGAAAGGAGAATCGAATGCTATGCAATAAATTTTCATGTTTTTCTCTCTATAGAACTTTTATAGATCGAACATAGGTAATGTTGAAATAAGATTTGCTAGGTATAGAAGTTAAATAGAAAACTAGTATAGTATGTACGCAGTTAAGAATATGATAGACAAAAATTTCCATTTCTATATTACAAAATCAACTATGATAAAAATAAAAAAAATCTGGAGATAATTAAATTCGCGCTGACAGTATAAACATATAATCTCTTTCAGAACTGACATATAATACTAAATATGTGCGAGAATGGAATATAGGCATGAGGGAAAGAGAATTCCAGTAAAGCAAAGAAATAGAAAACGTTCCTTAACAGAATTCGAAAATTTCTACCACACTATTATGTGCTTAAATAGTAAGAAAATCAGAGCCATTGAATACAAGAATAACCAGGAAAAAATTTCGTATTAAATATTAAAATATTATATATATTACAGACTTAAACCCTCAAAGAGGTTCCACAATCTCAACGGAGCGGCAAGCATGAAACAATAAGTTCTCAAAATAAAACCGAGAGTTCAAAATGCAGAGAGCAAGAGTCCATGTAAACTTATTACAGAATTTTGTTCTAAAAACTTGACCTAAAGGGGAGATTATCCTTCGAAGTATATTAATAAATTAACTCTGGTACTTTGCTCAGAACGAAGAACTAGAAGAAGAAGCATCTGTTCATCAAGATACCAAGAGAGAGAGCCAGTGTATTAGCCGAAGGGAGACAGAGACTCAACATAAACTTCAAGTAAAGGCTCAGGTGCCAAAATAGCTCGGTCGAATATACTAACCTGCCCAAAACAAGATGCATAAAATGGAAAAAGTTTTAGTAGAAATAACTCTTAAATTAATTCAAACTAAAATAATATGCGAAGAAATAGAAAAAAACTAGTATGGACGAGAGGATTTATACCTAAAGAAGGTAGGAATAACTTATGTGCCAACCTGTAGTGAAAACAAGGAAGGAAACAAAAATAAAATAATTAAACCTCATGATACAATATAAAGTTTTCCTTATAGCAAGAACATAATAATGCTTAAATAAAAAAACTGAACAAATAAGAAATTTTCTCCTTTACCTGACTGTTTGTTGTTTGGGTAAAACAACTTCGTGGAAGGTTTCCATGACAGACTACAACGGAATGGGATTTTCTCGGAATCTCTTTCCTCTAAGGAAACTGTGAGCCGAGGGTTGAACTTCTGACGAGGATGCAAACCCAAAGTTGATATATATGACTACATAATCAACATAATACCGAGAGTCGAGGACTGATCTCAAATCAAGAGCGTCTACCTCGGAGGCATAGATATTACAGGAACAGAGAAATAAATAAAAATAAAAATAGCAAGAAGCCTAGAATATGACTTGGAGGATGAGTTAGGGTTGGTGACATTAATTCAGACATTACCATCGGAAGCATAACCATTGATTCGGAAACTGATTGATAGTGAAGATCAAAAGGGTACCATAGAAAACAGTGAGGCAAATCCGTAGAAAATACCGTCAGCTGTCAATTGGTGTAAATTCCAATACAACGTTAATAAATATCTCTGCCATGCCAACTAATCCGCTGCCGAGGAGATTATGGTAAGATTCATGTATCATATTAAATGAAATAATGTATGGTAAGTAAATTTTCATTGAATATCCAAGCTTGCATCTTAATAAAGGTTAACTTCACGAGTTATACACAAATTATAATTCATGAACTAATGTCTTGAAGTTTGTTATATAAGATATGTTGGAACTTAGTAATCAAGTTTACCAGCTAAAGGATTTAATTAAGATTATGGGTTTTTGATGTATGTATGAGGCATTTCATTCTTCCTTAGTAGATAGGGCTTACATTCAGAAATGAATATATTAAACGGAATCTAAGATTAATTCGAGAACAATATACATATATATATATATATATATATATATATATATATATATATATATATTGTAGCTGATTGAGGGTAAATTTAAATTTTTTTTTTTACTAGGAAAGTTCTAGATGTTACAAGTGGTATCAGAGCAGCGTTCATACTCTGGGACCCTAAGGGTCAACTAGCGGTAAAGGTATATTTTTATTGATGCACAGAGAGAGTTTAGTAGTAAATATTATGAGAAGGGGAAATACACATCAAACACCCCAAGACATCGGGGAACCCCAATCTCAACTAGTGATGACCCAGAAATGTGGGTTCAGTTAAGTATCGAACAACAATGAGAAACTAGTAGGTTGCTAGAAGAACAGTAGCATCAAACCAGTTTCCTGTTGAATACGGTACAACAACTACAGGAGGAAATGGTGTGTGTTCTAAAAGATAATGAACGACTACTGTAAGATTAGGAGAAGATATTAAAAATCTTATCAAATAAACAAAACCAGGAAATGTAACATGAAGTACTGATAGAGGCATACAAGATGAAGAAGAGCAGAAAACGAGAAATAACACCATGGACCAAGTGGAAAGAAGCCCATCCCAACGAAGAAAGAACAAAAATTACAATGAAGCAGAATATGGTAATGTGTCAGATCAACAAGAAGTTAAAAAGCAGAAAGTAGAACTCTAGGGGGAGTTTCAAAAGATAAAACCACCAATGTTTGATGGTGAAGCTAAAGAAGTGGCTGAAGCATGGTTAATAAACATGAATAAGTACATTCATGTGTACAAGTACAGCAGTAACCTGAACACCAGAGTAGCCATATATTTGTTAAGGGAGAAAGCCACTTTGTGGTGGGAAGAAGTGAAGAATGTGCGCAGCATAAAGGAACAAGATGTTACCTGGGAATCATTTCAGCAATACTTTAAGGACGATTATTTAACAAACGATTTTATGACGAAAAAGCTAAGGAATTTCATGACTTAAGCCTTGGACAGATGAATATGGATGAATATATCACTAAGTTTACCTCTCTGTTACGATATGTTCCATATCTTCTAGAGGAAAAGGCTAAAGTGCAGAGATTTCTGAGCAGTCTACCAACCCACATGAAGGATCAAATATAATTTGTAAACCTCGGAACCATAGATTAAGCCATTCGAAAATCACGAATGTGTTATCAGCAGTCCAAGGCAAAAGGGGAGGTTGGCATAAGCTGGCAACAGAAGAAAGGACAAAAAGGTCACTCAAATTTCAAGGGCACCAAAAGAAGTAACTTTAAGAATTCTGTACGTAGCTCTGTCAACAAAAATTTTGGTAGAAATCACCAAAGGACCAGATGGCCAACAAAAGAAAAACCCACAGAAGCATCCAACAAGCCTTAGCAAGGACGTGTGACTAAGACACCTTTACAATGTTGGGGGTGTGGTGAAGCACACTACTATAAAAATTGTCCCCAACGAGCAAGAAACTACACAGTTGCAAACTTGCAGAAAGATTCTATGGTAGGCGATGTGGCGCGAAATATTCCTCGTATCAACGTGGCATTGGAGGATCGATAGGCAGATTATCAACCTACAATGATTG
Source organism: Pinus albicaulis (assembly GCA_034641835.2). Taxonomy (NCBI): domain Eukaryota; kingdom Viridiplantae; phylum Streptophyta; class Pinopsida; order Pinales; family Pinaceae; genus Pinus; species Pinus albicaulis. The sequence goes on from CM076572.1 coordinate 185,692,201, forward strand.
AGCTGGAAGTTAAAATACTAGCTCAATCTTTTTCTATTTTGGTAGACCTAGGTGCAAGTCTGAGCTATGTTAGTCCCAAAATAGTGGAACTATGTAAATTAAAAGAAAAAAAATTTAAAATTTCGTGGCTGGTACAATTAGCCACTGGAGAAAAATGAAAGGTAACTGCCAAAATTCCAAACTGTATCATGGAAATTTTATAACAGTAGTTACAAGTAGATCTGAACATTCTGCCATTATTTTCCTATGATGTGTTGCTAGGCATGGATTGGCTAGAAAAGCATTGGACATTAGTGGACTGTAAGGAAAATATTATTTATTACAGAATGCACGATGGAACATGTAGAGAGATTCAAGGAATCAAAAAGCCATTATAGTTATGCCCAATTACAGCATCCCAAATGAATAAGAGTATAAGGAAGGGATGCCAAATATATGCTATATAGGTGGGGTATGTAGATTCCAAGGAAAAAATGCCTATGATGGAAAATATACCTGTGGTATAAGAATTCCTGGATGTATTTCTAGAAAATATTCCTAGATTACCACCAAGAAGAGACATTGACTTTACCACAGAGTTAATTCCAGGAACTTCTCCTATGTCAAGGGCACCTTATAGAATGAGCGTGCTAGAATCAACTGAGCTGAAAATGCAGTTACAGGAATTGTTGGATACGGGCTACATTCATCCAAGTATTTCCCCTTGGGGAGCACCAGTATTGTTCGTAAAGAAGAAGGACGACACCATGCGAATGTGCATGGATTACAGATAGCTAAACAAGTTAACAGTAAAAAACAAATACCCTCTACTAAGGACTGATGATATGCTTGATCAAGTGAAGGGGGCCATGGTGTTTTCCAAAATAGATTTACGATCTAGATATCACCAAATTCAAATCAAGGATGAAGACATTTACAAGACAAAATTTTCGTACCAGGTATGGACACTATGAATTTGTGGTGTTACCTTTTGGGTTAAGAAACGTGCTAACAACCTTTATGAGGTTAATGCATGGAATCTTTCGCCCTTTCTTGGATAATTTTGTGCTTATTTTTATAGATGATATTCTGATCTATTCTAAAAATTAGGAACAACATCGGGAACATTTGAGGATTGTATTGGAAATGTTAAGGAAACACTAGCTATACGCTAAGTTCAACAAATGTGATTTCTTTAAAATAGAAATCTAGTATCTAGTCCATGTTATTTCAGTAGAAGGAATTGATGTTGATCCAGAAAAAATCAAAAAAATCATGGAATGGAGAGTACCACAGAACGTGGTAGACATTAGATCCTTTATGGGATTAGTTGGGTATTACCGAAGATTTATTGAAGGATCTTCTAGAATTGATTTTCCTATTACTTCCTTGTAGAGGAAAGGAAAGTTTTCAAATGGATGGTTGAATGTCAAAACAGCTTTGAAAAGATGAAACAAATTTTGACCACTACATCTGTGCTAAGAGTAGCTGATCCCAATAAAGAATTTGAAGTATGTACAGAAACAAATAAAGAAGGTGTTGGGGCAGTTCTGTCTCAAGAAGGAAAAGTGGTGGCATATGAATCAAGGAAGTTGAAAGATCATGAACAAAGATATTCAACGTATGATCTGGAATTAACAACAGTGGTACATGCGCTCCGGGTGTGGAGGCACTACTTTCTAGGCAAAAATTTTGTATTAAAAATAGATCATAACATCTTAACTAGTTAGTTCAAGCAGAAAAATTTAAACTCAAGACAGGTAAGATGGAATGCCTTCCTAAGTGAGTTTGATATGGATTTACAACACGTGAAGGGGAAAGAAAACTGGGTAGCTTATGCTTTAAGTAGAAAATTACATGTTATATATGAGCTATATTATAATCAGCTAGAAAGTAGATTTTCAGAGAAAGTAAGGGAAGAAGCACAAAAAGATTCTGAATACCAATTTTTAAGGCAACAAATGAAAGAAATAAGAAAGCAAGAAGATACATCTGAGTATGGAATAAATGAAAATCAGATGCTCACTTTCCAAGGTACAGTATATGTGCCTAACCGTATGGATTTGAAGGAGCTAATAATGAATGAGTACAATCGCAGCAATTATGTGGGTCACCCAGGATATCATAAAATGTTGACTGCAATTAAGAAGGTATTTTTCTGGCCTGGTATATGTAAAAACATTGCTGAATATCTAAGTAAATGTTTGGAGTGTCAGCAAGTGAAGGTGGAGCATCAACACCCCGCAGGGTTGTTGCAACCCATACCTATACCTGAATGGAAGTGGGAGGAAATATCCCTGGATTTCATTACAAGCTTACCTCGAAAAAAAAGGAAAAATGAATCCATAATGGTAGTAGTGGATAGATTGAGTAAATCGACACATTTTATACCTATGCAGTCTACTTAAAAGATGGTACAGATAACTGATATATTTATGAAGGAGATTTTTAGGTTGCATGGAGTTCCAAAAATAGTAATTTCAGACCAGGATGTTAAGCTTACCTCTGAATTTTGGAAGACCTTGTTTTCGGGACTGGGAACTCATATAAAATTTAGCACAACTTATCATCCCCAAACCGACGGTCAAACGGAGCGAGTAAACAAAGTACTAGAAGACATGTTGCGCATGTATATAATGCAACAACCAACTAAATGGGAAGATTATCTGCACCTTGTTGAGTTTTCCTAAAACAATGGTTATCAGGAGTGCTTGAAGATGAGTCCTTTCGAGGCCTTGTATGGGAGGCAGTGTCGCACGACCATAAATTGGAGCAGCTTTGAGACAAAATTAATGTTGGGACCCGAGATGCTTGCTGAAATGGAATTAGAGGTAAATAAAGTAAGACAAAATCTGAAGGTTGCGTAGGATCGGTAGAAAATCTATGCAGATAATAAAAGGTCTTATCGGGAATTTGAAGTGGGAGACCAAGTGTACGTGAGGATCAAACCAAAGATGAGTACCTTGTGGTGGACCTCTTGTGCCAAGTTGGCTCACAGATTTTGTGGACCTTTCAAAATTTTCGAAAGGGTAGTACCTGTAGCTTATTGGTTAGCTTTACCCAGCCACATTCGATTACACAATGTGTTTCATGTGTCCTTGTTGAAGCATTATCTGCATGATGTAAAGCATGTAATTCATTGGAAAAATATACTGGTAGGATAGAAATAAATAAAAAAATCCTAACTTGAGATATATATATATATATATTTATTTATGAGTAATTGACATGGAACCTTGCTGTATGCAGGTAGAGCCAGATGACGAGTTCCTAGCTGAGCCACAACACATACTTGATCGAAGGGAAATCGTAATCTGCAAGCGAGTTGTCACCTAGGTTAAAGTGCAATAGAAGCACTTCAGCCTAGATGAGGCTACTTGGGAGGATGAAAATTTTGTGTGAGAATTTTACCTAGAGCTCCTTGCAGAGTTAGACTAAAAACACCGAGGACGGTGTCACTTCCAGGGGGGAAGTTGTGACAGCCTCATTAAAGATAACTAATGTTAACTAGTAAAAGACAATTCATTTTAATTATTGTGTCAGGAAAAGACTTAAATTATGATTGTTTGTTTGGAAAGTTATTTACTAGTAATTAGTTATGAATAATAAATCAGTCGAGAGAATTTCTTAAGGAAAAATAAATACATAAGCTGATGGTAAAATGTCTTCCAAGAACTCGAAGTGGTTGGGGACAGTTGGAAATAGTTACCTGCTCCTTTGAGGATAAAAGGTTTATCCCAGTGAGGAGTAGGGGTTTTGTTCTAGTTTGGAGAAAGGAGAGAGGATTTTCCAGAGGTGATAGAAACCAATGGAAAGATCACTCAGAGATCCTAATTTTTTGGTACTGAATGCACTGGTTGTCCTGCGGTCATAGCATAAAATAACTCCACTGTTAACCCGTACCATCCAGATCTGGAGCTGGGGGGAAAGAAGAGGACGTAATCACCTTTCTTGATGGTTGGGAGGACCACAGCTTAAAACAACGTGACTCAGATAAGTACAAATGGGTTCTCTATAATTTTTGTGATTAAGTATTTTATCACTTTAGTGTTATATTGGTATAGAAGTTATTCCTCTGGAACCAGAATGAGAATTTAGATTTTAACTATGATAATTTCTTGTTTACAAATTCTATGAAATAGTCTGTTAACAAAGATGATTTCTTGCTTACAAATTCTATCGAATTATAGATTATTTTTCCATGGAGAATAGTGGGAAGTTAAGAAAGGATAGTAGTTTTACTGTGATTTATGGTTTTGATAGTTACTATAAAGAATTTGAATGTATTAAATATAGAGAAATTTATAAAGACAGAAAGGAGAACTGTTGGTCTTAGGTTCTGGGAAAACCCAAGACACATCGTTCTTTATAGTCTCTATATGCTATACACAGACTCTAATAGAAGGTGGTCCGGACACCCTATTACTAAATCTGTTAACAGAATCTCAAACGAAATATTTAAACCTCAGTGTAGAAAATAGCAGTGGAAAGGAGAATCGAATTCTATGAAATAAATTTTCACGTGTTTCTCTCAATAGAACTTTTATAAATCGAACACAGGTAATGTTGAAATAAGATTTGCTAGGTATAGCAGTAAAATAGAAAACTGGTATAGTATGTACGCAGTTGAGAATATGATAGACATAAATTTCCATTTCTATATTACAATATAAACTCTGGAAAAAAAAAATATCTGGAAATAATTAAACTCGCGCTGATAATATAAACATATAATCTCTTTCATAACTAATATATAATACTAAATATGTGCGAGAATGGAATATAGGCGTGAGGGAAAGAGAATTCTAGTAAAGAAAAGAAATAGAACAAGTTCCTTAATGAAATTCAAAAATTTCTACTGCATTGTTCTGTGCTTAAATAGTAAGGAAATCAGAGCCATTGAATACAAGCATAACCAGGAAAAAATTTCGTATTAAATATTAAAATATTATATATATTACAGAATTAAACCCTCGGAGAGGTTCCATAATCTCGATGGGGTGGCAAGCGTGAAACAATATGTTCTCAAAATAAAACCCAGAGTTCAAAAGGCAGAGAGTAAGAGTCCATGTAAACTTATTACAAAATTTTGATGTAAAAACTTGACCTAAAGGGGAGATTATCCTCCGAAGTAGATTAATAGATTAACTCTAGTACTTTTCTCAGAACTAAGAACTAGAAGAAGAAGCATCTGTTTGTCAAGATACCTGGAGAGAGAGCCAGTGTATTAGCCAGAGGGTGACAGAGACTCGGCATGAACGTCAAGTAAAGGTTTAGGAGCCAAAACAGATGGGTCGAAGGTATTAACTTTCTGAAAACAAGGTGCATAAAATGGAAAAAGGTTTAGTAGAAATAACTCTTCAATTAATTCTGACTAAAATAATATGCGAAGAAATAGAAAAAAAACTGGTATGGGCGAGAGGATTTCTACCAAAAGAAGGTAGGAATAACTTGCGTGCCAACCTGCAACAAAAACAAGGAAGGAGATAGAAATAAAGTAATTAAACCTCATGATACGCTACAAATTTTTCCTTACAACAAGAACATAATAATGCTTAAATCAAAACCCTGAACAAATAAGAAATTTTCTCGTTTACCTGACTATTTGCTGTTTGGGTAAAACAACTTCGTGGAAGGTCGCCATGACAGACTACGGTGGAATGGGTTTTTCTCGGAAGCTGTTTCCTCTGAGACAATTGTGAGCCGAGGGTTGAACTTCTGATGAGGATGCAGACCCAAAGTTGATATATATGACTGCATAATCGACATAATCCCAAAAGCCGAGGACCAATCTCAAATCAAGAGCGTCTACCTCGGAGGCACAAAGATTACAGGAATAGAGAAAGAAATAAAAATAAAAACAGTAAGAAGTCCAGAACTGGACTTGGAGGATGAGTTAGGTTTGGTGACATTAATTCAAACATTTCCGCTAGAAGCGTAAGCGTTGATTGGGAATCTGATCGACTATGAAGATCAAAGGGGTACCACAGAAAACTATGAGGCAAATCCACAGAAAATACCGCCAGTTGTCAAGTGGTGTAAATGTTAGTACAACGTTAATAAATATCTTTGCCATGCCAGCTAATCTGATGCCGAGGAGATTATGGTTAGATTCATGTATCGTATTAAATGAAATAACGTATGGTAAGTAAATTTTCACTGAATATCCAAGCCTTCATCTTAATAAAGGTTAACTTCATGGGTTATACATAAATTATAATTCATGAACTAATGTCTTGAAGTCTTTTATATAAGATATGTTGGAACTTAGCGATCAAGTTTACCAACTAAAGGATTTAATTAAGATTATGGGTTTTTGATGTATGTATGAGGCATTTAATTCTTCCTTAGTAGATAGGGCTTACATTCAGAAATGAATATATTAAACTGAATCTAAGATTATATATATATATATATATATATATATATATATATATATATATATATATATATATATATATATATATATATATATATATATATATATATATATTGTAGTTAATTGAGGGTAAATTTAATATTTTTTTTTACTAGGAAAGTTCTAGATGTTACAACTGGATTCCTACCATTCACTCTTTATTATTTTTTCCCCTTCCGCTTTGCTCTTTTTGGTCATTCCCTCTTCTCTCGTTCCTGGTTCCTCTCTCCCTATCTGTTACTTTTATTTCATTATTTTATTTGTTATTAGTATGATTTTTACTATTAGTATTATCCTTATTATTTAATTTGAAAATTACCTATTTAGTAATATTAAATTAATTAATATTGATATAATTATTTATTTTTTTAACCATTAATGAATTTTAACTATATAACATATAATTTAAAGTTTTAAAATAATAAAAATATTAAATTATATTAAAAAAATATTAATATTAGATTATATTAAAATATAATCAAATTAAAATTAAAATATAATAGAATTAAAATTAAATAAATAATAAAATATGACAAATTTTATTCAACTTCTTATTCTAGTTAAAAGTTTTTTTCAACTGCTAGTTAGAGTTGTCCTTATCTATTTAAACAGGTTCCTTATCAAATTTCTCGATCAGATTTCTCATCTTGTCCTGATGATAAACCACACTAGCAATACAACATTATTAAAAAACCATAATTTAACAAGTATTTAGAAAAATAGAATCAAAATAAGGAAATAAAAATAACAAAACTATGACAAAATAATTTAACAAGCAATTATAAAAAAATATAAGAAAAATAATTTAATAAACAATTAGAAAAGTAGAATAAAATTAATAAAACTCTTAAAAAAAAATTTAATTGAGAAAAGAATATTAAGTATTAAAATAATTAATATCTATATATATATATTAAATAAAAAAGATAAAGTAATAAGAAAATAATAAATTAAGGGAAAAGGAGACTTGTGAATTAAATAAAATAAAAATATAAGAAACTAAGAAAAAATCATAAAGACTTAATATCAAAGAAATAATATACATTCATATATAATAAAACAAAATGAAAATAAACTCAATATTTCTAATTAAATAAAATATTACAAATCTATAATTCGACAAAGAAAGAAAAGTGAAATAAAATGTAAAGCAATAAAGAAAATAATAAATTAAGGGAAAAAAAGACCTAAAAGTTAAATAAAATATAAATATAAAAATTATAAACAATTAAAGAATAATTTTTATGGCGATGGATTAATTTTTTATAATTTTCATTTATAATAAGACTAAGAATTGTTCATTATATCTTTATAATTTTTATATTTTTATTTTATTTAATTTTAAAATTTATTTTTCTCTTAATTTATTATTTCCTTATTACTTTACTTTTTATTTTTATTTGACTTTTCTGGTTGTTTGCGAAATTAAATCTTTATAATTTTTATATTTGTATTGTATTTATTTTTTAAATTTATTTTTTTTCTTAATTTATGATTTTTTTATTACTTTACTTTTTTTAATCTAACCTTTAGTTGTTTTTCAAATTATATATATATATATATATATATATATATATATATATATATATATATATATATATATATATATACTCTATATAATTAGTATTTAATCTTATTTTTTTTATATTTTATATAGAGATATTAAATCTGTATACATTATATTATAGATTTATATTAAGTTTATTTTAATCTATAAAATTTATTATATATATTAATAAAAAAAAATTATTAATTTTTGATTTGATTGTTTTTATTATTGTTTATTAGTTTTATGATTATTTATTGTTTTTACAATAAAAGTATTATTTTTTTTCTTTATTATATTCATTTTTGTTCATATATTTTCATTATTTTTGTTTGTCTTTTATATAGAAAAATTTAGAGGATTTTTCATTTTTTATTTAATTTAGTTTTATTCTTTTTATTTTTATTATTTTATTCTCTGATCTTTTAACTAATTTATTAATTAATGAATTAGTTTTTTTTAATGTTATTGAAATAACTTTTGGCTGGTTTGTTATTATTATTTTTATAATTTTATAGTTTTGTTTTAACCATTGGAATTTAATTTTTCATGTCTTGAAGATCAACCTCATTGAGTGGTTCAACTTAATAATTCTGAATGTGATTTTTATTAGAAGTTTTTTTTTATAGAAAGAACAGAGATGTAGTTCTTTTACAAAATGATCACTGTGAAAGATTATGAAGTAATGTTTAGTGACGATTTAAAAATGTATAATAGAAAAGTATGAAAGAGAATAATTATACTTATCCTGTTTAATTAAAAAAGGAAATTAGGTGTGATATTAGGGTTTAGTACAATCTATATGTGGATATGTGTTTAAATTATTAGGAAGAGTCGAATGAGAAAAAAACAATTTGTAGTGGTGTAACATGTATAACACAATCTCCACAATATTTTTCTTTTTTCGTAGAGGTAACATTGACTCAACTACATTAAATAGGTTTAATATATTCATTATAATCCACCAAAGGGTTAATACCTATATCATATTACATGGACAGGTTTAATACATTTCACATATACCCGAAAAATCTAATTGTTGTGGATCACCGGATACACATTATATGAATTCATGTTATAATCCATGTAATAGTTAATTTCCTGTCCCGACACATGTATTCATTAATTTTGGTTTTAACCACAATGTACCTTACGGTAATAGTATTAAGTTCCTCTGACATGTCTCTTGGAATCCAAAAGAGAAAACCAAGTCCACCTTCCAACCGGTAGCGATGAACTAAACGTACTTCGTCGGAACCTTCTGGATCATCCTGGCACCTACAGTTGTCAGTCGCCAGAAGGACACATCACTACAAGGAAAAGACCCTCTAGTGGATGTTTTTGAGGAACCCCTTATAAAAATACCCCATACATCCGTTTCTAGCGGAGGTTACTAGAGGAGGTTGGCAGGTGGAGGGTTTTGTAGATGTTTTCCACTCGGTGCGCTTATCATCCGAAATCTCATCGGTGTTATCTACAAGTAAAAGCATCGGTGCGCACAAAACATTAGCACACTAGACACTGTGCATTCTATACACACCCGCCTGGTGCGTCATATTATTGTAGATCACCGGTGCTTCACAACTCTTCCGCGCTGGTGCATCATAAAACACCACGCTAAAACAGAAACCGTCCAGTGTGATATTAAGAAACCGCATCGGTGCATCATAAAACACCGTGCCAAAATAGAAACCAACTGCTACGGTGTTAAGAAACCTCATCGGTGTGTCATGAAACACCACGCCAAAACTAAAACCGCCTGGTGCAGTCTTAAGCAACCACACTGGTGCACCTATAAAACCCTGCGCACCGAAAAAGGGTTAAATAAAAAAAAAATTACGACCAAAAAACCACATTTTTCACTTTTCTCAGTGCTTCGGAGCTCTCAAGCACCGATGCAATTTGTCCTTGTCTGAGCTACCCTGAAATCGGTGCTCCCATTGCACCCATTGCACGCACTACTGCTGTGCATTTCTCACCAATCTCTAGCTTGCATTTTGCAAAACGGTGGGAAAATTTTCTTTTGCAAATTATACAGCCAATATGCCTCCTCGACAACGAAATGTACATGTATTTTTCTTGTTTTTGAATAATTAACCTTTTTAGCTTATTAGAATTTGAAATAGCCCTAAAATTAACCATTTAAAAGAATATATATTTTTTTTGTCGCGCGGTGCGGTGATGCCTGTAAAATTTACAGGCCGCACAGCAACCGGTGCTAAGGGTATCTGCACCATGTCCGGGGCAGTACTGAAAGAAGCCCTGTGTTATTTTAAAATTAAAAAAAAAAGTGCAGTGCGGTTATTTAGCTGGTCACACCACTGACCATGAGAATAAAACCACGGTGCATTGACAAAAATATCCACCCTGGTGTCTGTCAATGCACCAAATGGCATTCTGAGAGGGTCAACGGTGTGGCATGGTAAAAGATTGCATCGTTGACTATGTAATTTGTCAGGAATTCGGTGCGCTGACACAAACATACGTGTCGAGGCATATATTTTAGTCAGTGCACCACTCTTCTGACACCATATATAGTCAACGGTGCTTTAAAAAGTTTCTAGTGCGCTGCATATGGTGCATTGTATGTCATTTGGGGCACCACCCTCGGTGCGCTAGAGAAAAACGCCGCACCAGAACTAGTGCATGACTATTTTTTTGGCACACCGACTGGTCCATTTTTTTTTTTCCAAAAAAATTATATATGTATATTCCTAAATACATGTCTGATTTAATAAAAATAATTTATTTAATATGTCAATGATTCAAAGAGAAGAGGAGGAACAACAACAACAACTGGCGGAGCAATATGACATGTTTCGCCTGTGGGAGGCACGAGAGAGGGAGAGAGATGCGTACCCTTGCCCTATTACAATAGATACCTAGGGGCTGCTAAGGCAGGTAGGCCCCCTCATGTTCTATGAGGAGGCTACTTCCCTAAAGGCCCATTGTGTGTTTTTGAGACATCTTATCTGCAGGTGGAATGCCCACCGACAGGCTTTCCAGGTTGGTCCTGACTAGTGATACACACCCACTAAGGAGGATATATATTTCATTATAGGGCTATCGAGGAGAGGGGTGGATTTTCCCTTCTTCCCAGAGGTCCCAGCTGGATGTGTAGCAGGGATTCAGTTAGTTTACTCCCAGAGATACATTGGAGCATCAGTACTGTCTCTTGCAGAGTTTCAGATCATTGGAGGTAAGTTACGTATTGGTGCATTTAGTAGTGAGGACATGGAGTACCTCTCACTTCTCATTTCGACCATTTCATACAACACCAATGACGGGAAACACATTAGTTGCTCGCTTATATATTATGCTGTTTCTTTAATATAGGAGCCACGACTTGTCAGGTGGTCTACCTTTTTTTGCAGAAGTTTTGTGCAGACTTAGATAGATGTTGTGCTCATGCACAAGGGAGGGTCAACTTCCCTTTTGTTTCAGAGATTTTTTGTTTATGTTTTGAGAGGTTTCCATAGATGAGGCCTACTTTTGTTCTGTAGCCTCATAGGCCAATGTTGGAGGCACGTATGCACATGTGGGGGCAGATGATGCCCAAGAGGGGAGAGACTATGTTTGTAGCCAGGATATCACATAATGCACTGGACTTACTAACCCGTGTTGACGAGCTGCATCCCTTCATTATGGCCCCTTTGTCCTTATGATGGATTGGATTGGAAAGGGTGTGCCAACATCCTCTTCACATATGATGAGCCACCAGATGATAGAGGTAATAATATTACTGTTTTATTTATATTTATTCTAACATGTTCTTTAACTTGTTTTTATTAAATTGCGTAATGAAATTTTCTATTATTGTTGTGTACTTATATATATTTTGTAGACATTGGCTCTTTCGATGGCGAGGAGATGATGACAGCACGACATGATCCAGGTGTGGATCCTGATGACAATGAGGGCATGCCAGATGCTGAGGATAATCAGGAGGCCGGTGCAGAGAGACATGCTCCTGGTGGTGCGCTGATATCGCCTTTTGCTATGTGCGGTCGACTAGATACTAGATATAGGATGGAGTTGGGCGACCAACTCATTGCATTGATTTTTGAGGCGAGCATTAGGCCCGCTCATTACCGAGACATACAGGCCGATCATAGGCTATTACAGATGTGGAGAGGCATGTCGCATGACATGTATAGACTGATGCAGCATGTTGTAGGAGCTACGACACATGTTACGCAATTGAGGAGGACTACTACACGTTATAGGCATGGTCGAGCCATAGCATGTGATGGAAAGTCCACGAGCAACGACTCATCATCTCATGATTGTTCACTTCGTGCTGTGCTGAATGAGAATGAGCCTCCACTAGCATCTAGCAGCAGTCATCATGGAGATGACGCTGGACCATTGGCCATGTCTAGTTAGCAGCCTGCAACATCCATCAATGCTCATGATTATGAGTAGGTTGGACCATCACCCGTTGAGGCTGCACCATTGACTGAGTAGGCCTCCACTATTACTGATATTGATGTTGTACTACCACCAATTGATCCATGACATTTATATTATAGTTGTATATTTTTAACATTATTCAGTTATATATATATATATATATATATATATATATATATATATAGATATATGGATGGTCCATGTATTTTATGTTCATGTTTTAGTTGTACTTAATTTACATGTTGGTGATCATCATGATGTGTATATTGTTAGGTCATGTTAGATATGTTCATTTAATGTGCAGCAACTTGCAGATAAATGTGTATGTGATAGCATAAGTTATTTCACATGAGATGTATATTTGATGTTTGTGTTCTGATGATGTTAATATATAATGTTAATTGTGTTTTGTTAGATGATCATGATCACGATGATGCTAGCGATTTTGAATGTGTTTTTTAGTTGCATATGATGTTTGTACGATGGTTATCATGATCGTGATGTTTATTAATTATAGAAGAGAGGAATAACTTGTTTCTGAGTTCTTTTATTAACCCAACGTTTCGGACTTCCTAAGTGAGTCCATCATCAGGGGTAGACATCAAATGTTCTTTGAAATTTTGATATTAAATGACCATGATATTTATTAAATATTATGTCATGATTGTAATTGAAATTGAAATTTTAATTGTATGTAAAATTGTATTTGTATTTGTATTTGTAATTGTAATTTTAACTGTAATTGTATGTAAAATATTTGATGTAAAATTTTAATTGTAATTGTAATATTTACTTTTTTGTGAAATGATTGTAATTGTAATTTCAATTGTAATTGTATATATGACAAATTGTAAAATTGTAATTGTAATTCTAATTGTATGTAAAATTCTAAAATTGTAATTGTATTTGTAATTGTGATTGTAATTCTAATTTTAATTCTAAATGTATGTAAATATTTGTAAAATTTTAATTGTATTATTGTGAAATGATTGTAATTGTAAAATTATAATTGTAAATGTAATTGTATGTAAAATTAAATTTTTAATTCTAATTGTAATTGTAATTGTATGTGAAATTGTAAAATTGTAACTATAATTATAATTTTAATTGTATGTAAAATATTTGTAAAATTTTAATTGTATTAATGTGAAATGATTTTATTAAAATATTTAAATTTATAAATTTATAAATAATTGTAAAATAATAAATCTAGAATAATATGAATTTTCGTAACATAATAAAGTTTAGAAAATAATGAAAATAAATACATGTACTTTAGAATTATCATTATTTTATTATGATCTTACATACAAAAAAAAGGAACTTTATACAGTCCAGTGCACTTAGAATCATAACACGCACAGGTGCATCATAAAACACCGCGCCAAAACATAAACCTCAATCTTAAGAAAACGCACCGGTGCGGCTATAAAACCCCACACACCGGAACAGGGTTATTCTATAAAGTGTAGTATTGGAGCAACGAAGGGTTCGAATTGCGGGCAAGAATTTTTCTGAGGAGATGAGGGTTTGAAAAGACGAGAGTTCGAATTTCGGCTGACAAGTTTATAGCAAAGAAAATTAGTGATTCAAACAGAAAGACGGACAAAGACATTTACAGAGATGCAGACGGGTAGAAAGCTCGATAGAGTACAAAAGGAGAAAATCAGTACAGGTTGAAACCGGCAGAGAGCATTCGGTTAAGGCCGAAAATAGGGCTAAGACATCCCATGATGGAGAAATGGAGAGCAGAGTTGATGGCAGAGAAAGATCAATCTAGGTAGTCGATAAAGCTAAGAGGCACCATGAAGGGAAGGATTCTCATTCCCTTAAGGACAACAGAGAAAGATCAATTGACATTGTTTATCAGTCTGGTAGTTCCATGAAGGGAAAGATTCTCTAGAATGTGTTTAAAAGCAGCTGGGAGTGTTTTCTGAGCTTCGGTTGGCTTACATAAACTTTTACTAGAAAAGTTGACGTCACATAAAATCACATCTTCGGATTTCAATTGAACTTGAATGGCATCTCTAACTTGTCTGAGCTGTGGTCTTGCGGATGAAACTAGTAAAAAGTATACTTTTGTTATAAATAGAAATCTAGTGACAATTTCTGTGGGAAGAAAAGCATATATACCTGCAACTACCATATTTCCACCCGCAAATCGGTTTCCCATTGGAAAAGATAATGTAATAACCCATTTTGCAATGTCTTTCCTCTACTCAACCCTATACTCATTTTCTATGGGAAACCATTGCCTCCACATGTAATAACTGCATTGTCTAGTTGAAAAATGGTCTTCTTCTGCTAACAAATGTAGAATGAAGGACTCGTTGTCATTGCTCCCAGAACATTCAAGGTCAGTGTCTCGTAAAATAGAGATTGTATAAAAAATTTTAAGATCAAGATATAAAGCACAAAGGAGAAAAGAGGAAATTGGATGCCAAGATGGAGGAGGAACTTACAAATGATCAAGAAGCGCATGGGTCAGCAAGCAGATCATGGGGCACATTTTCTTGTTGCAGTTTATGGAAAGGTTCAAGTTTATTTTTTTGAAAGAAGAAGAGGTGTAGTTTTGAAAAGAAATGGCCCAAATATTTTCACAACAAAATGTACATTTCCATCATGTCTAAAAACTAAAATGTCTCCAAATTCAATAAACTTCTCAGAAACAAATGGGCTAGTCATCATAATCTCAAAATAATGGGGCAGATGAAAAATTTCTCTGTCCCTCATATCAATTCACACCATCTCAGGGATTACCCTTATGCAGATTATATGTAATAATTGTTGGCACACCATCCATCTATCTGCAGATTATATTCTAAAACATATTGGTTGCAAATAGTTAAGTGCCAATTGTAATAGGTTCACATGCCACAGTGGCCCACTTGGGCCCTGTAGTATTGCATCTTCACATGCCCCACATTTCATTCTCTCCACATAATCAGTGGGGAACTCCTGCAATAAACAAAATGCGTTGGAAGAATAGTTATTTCCATCAAGAATTTATCCAATTCTAATTCTCAATTCTAATTCTAATTCTAATTCTCAAGAATAAACAAAATTCTATTTCTCAATTTCTATGGTTGGAGTTCATTAAATTTTGGTGCCCACACCTATAAAAAGTAATTTCGGTTCCTTAACCGCAAATCGATGCTACTATACATATAACCGTACCGGTTCGTTTTAGTTACTGTGCATCAGTGCCGGTGTTACAAAAAGACGCACTGGTGCAGTGATATTAAGTGATGCACCGTTGATGAATAAACACAAATAAAAAAAGTGCAACTCTATTTTCTTTAAGTGAAAAAAAAAAGCGGCAAATTGAAAAATAGGCGGCAAAATATTTTCGAAAATCTAATTTCATAAATAATTCTTTAAATACTAAACATTTTTCATTATTTCACTATTTTTGCTAAAATTTTCAGCCAAAGATTTGTAGGAGACATACCTGGAGCAATAGAGCATGAGGGCACTGTGGAGCAGTGAAATACATTCCAACAGAAGTATTCAGACAATCAGAAACCAAACCTCTAGTGAATGAAACCCTGTATCATAGAATTTCAAACCATCTCGTGATTAAATTTAATTATTTTTTAACTTTTTCTGCAGTTTTATCCATTTTTACCCTAAACCCTTCATTTTTTTTGTTTTTTCCCTTTATTATCCCTGTTTTTGTGATTTCAGAATTAGGGATTTTCATTTTATATTGACATCCAACCCACGGGATGACTTACATAGTCAGATCCCAATCCATTCGACCCTTGCGTGAATTTTTGGAACAAATGGATTTTTTTTATCGGTGCGACCTACGTAACCTAGTGCACCGCACAAGTACTGTGTAGTAAAAAAATTGAAAACAATTTTTTTAAAATAGTGTGCCATATCTAAAATAGGGCACCGATGGTCCATGTTACGAGGGTAACACCATACTGTCGATTAAATTATTTGTGTGGTGCATTTATAATACCCCAATGCACTGTACGGTCTATTATACTATTTTTGCAGAGCGTTTCTAATACCCCCATGCACCAACGTCAGTGCATACAACATGAAAGGCACACCAGTTTCTTGAGATTTATGTTTTACCTAAAAGGTTGACATTTCATCTATAAATATATTAATGAATGAGATGGTATAGGTTTCAGATTGATAAAGAAATGACTGACAAGAGATCAAGTAACAAAAATACTGATAACACATCAAGAAAAGAAAAAAAGGAAACTTCTTTGTAAAATTATTATAAAAAATATTATTTTTGAACTATATGTAAGTATAACTAATATGTATTGTTTACTATGTATCATGCAAAGCCACAAAATGATGAATCTCGATAAGATTATTTTTGATCTAGGACCAGAAGAGCGTAAAATCTTGATTAAAAATTTGCAAAAGGATGAATCCGGTGAATGAAAAAAATACTATCGATCCAATATGAGTTTATTTTTTTAATTATCATTAATAATATAATTAAAATTATTAGATAACATGTGTCAAATAGTCTATTAATTCACATATTTTTAATGTTTTATAAGGACCAACAACTCAGAAATGGAATGTTGTTCTAAGAAAAGGAAAAAAATGGAACATGCAAATGAAAAAATTGCATCGAAAGAGAAGCCATCTCAACAACAACATGCTTCAAATGTAATATGTAATCATTGAATTTTTTTATCATTAGGTACAATAAATAAACAATTTAGCATTAAATATTAATTTTCAATAATTTTCTTGCATAAAAGAAAAGAAAATGGAACCCATTCAACACATAAAACAGGACGACAAGGAAGAAAAAGGTTGATATCTAAGTTTGTGAGTAATTGTTACTTCCTTATAACAACTTAACTAGATTTCATTATTGTATTTTTTAAGTTGTTTTACAAAAATCATCATTGAATGTCTTCAAACGGGTGCTAACATACAAAGAAGAATCATCAGACAAATTGATTGAAATTGGGTTAAATATGGATTGTGAGTATATGTTGGCATATCAGAAATTAATTGTGGAATTTGTAAGCATATATCGATCTTGTTTTACTTAGCTCCGTCTATAATTAATAGAACAAAAAATATTTTATATTAAATATATGATTTGTTATGGGGTATAAAACTTGCAAGAAAAAAAGTATGGAACTGCGCCAACAGATGAAATTTTGAAAGATGGCATGGTACATGGTTTTGAAAGAATGTGTATAGTTTATGAGTCAATTGTTGCTATGGTATGTAATTTCTTTTTGATTTACATTGATGTATATTATTTACTATTTAAATTTTCATTATTCTCACCAATGTATATACACTCATTATAGTTTATTTTTATGTTTGTAGATGGAAGGTGCAGAAGAAGAAAACAATCAACACCGTGAACAAAACATTCCTCAAAATAACCCAAGTCATGGAAGTAGCTCTAGCAGTGACAACAATTCAAGCGAAGAATTATGATCACTTTTTGGATATAAAAGCAAGGCGTTGTATTTTTTGAAATATGTCCCTGAAATCAGACATTTTGTTTAATATAATGGACATAGTGTCCCAATTGAAAAACAAAGGGATGCCAATAACTATCCCATTTTGTATGACAGAGACTGTCTTATATATATATATATATATATATAGATATATATATACTAAAATAAGTTTTAATTTATTCTATTGCATTCTCCATTTTTGCTATTGCATTCTCCATTGTCATTCTCAAATGCACTAATAAAAATTTAATTCATATGAATATTGTTATAAGATATATATGTGTTGACTTTTGATGAATAATGAATTTTAAAAAACCACAATAATTATGATATGATATAACAAATTAATCCAAACATCACATTCAAATGCATTAATAAAAATTTAATTAATATGAATATTGTTATAAGATGTGTCGAATTTTGATGAATAACTAATTTAAAACAATCACAATAATTACACTATCACAAGTCGATGTTTCTAAAAAATACAAAATGAAAACCAGCATGTGTCAGTTACTGTACACTGGTGCGTTTGTATTCTGAATCACACTTGTACATTTTTGCGATCTATGGGCATTGCACAAATACCAAAACCGATTAAAAATATGAGTGCGTTTGTTCGTTTATGTGTCTATATGCACCGGTGCCATTGTACGACCTACGGGCACTGCACAAATACCGATACCAATTCTAAATCTCGATGCATTTGTGTGATACTGTGCACTGAGGTGTTCATGTGTCTATAAGCACTGGTGCATTTGTATGACCTATGGTCACCGCACGGATACTGATACCAATTATAAATCTCGGTGCATTTGTGTGATATCGCACGTCGGTGCATTTCTATAAGTCTAAGCACCAGTGCAATGATGCGAACTATGGGCACTGCAAAAATCTCAAGACCAATTAGAACGACCCAACACTACGCTCGGTGCAATTTTATACCTTAACATCCTGGTGCATTCTCCTTCGACTGCCCCAGGCACCTTCTACATGGATGCACCAGTGTGTTAAGCCAGAGTAGCGCAACGATGAAAAAAAACATCTGTAATAACCTCTAGCTGCCCATTTTTTTTAGTTGCATTGAATTTTCGTTAAGCACTGCCCCAAAACCTTCGTAACAATAAATGGATGTCATAGCTAATGTTTTTATGACAATTTTGGCCAATTTTATAACACTAAAAACCTCCTTTATAACCTCCGCTAGAGGGTCTTTTCCTGGTAGTGCATGGATTGATTTCTACCATGGATCTCTTAGCTTCAGATTGAATGGTGAAAATTCGCTTCTGGGTATTTAGGGTAATGAAAACCTACATCCTCACTCCATTTCCCATTCATTCGCGCTAGAAGGTCGAGCAACAAAGATCTACAACCCAGTGCCCCAAAGCCGAGAATGAAAGTGGATAGCTATTTGTCTTCTTGAGTAGGTGTTAACCAACATCCACAGCACTTACATTCACAAGGTTTATTTGATCTTTAATTGTTTAAGGGATTATATTATTGATAGGTGATGTATTCAACTTGCATATAAGGTGTACATATTAATCTCTATTATGATTCGAACAAAGATCAAACGATCAAAACAACATGAGGTAAGTTTGGCAGAAAGCAACTATTGTCCATTAATTCTATTTATTGTTTGATTCCTCTCTCAGTTTTGTTGTTGTGTCATGGCTAGGGTACTTCTTTCGCCCTTGAGGGATATGTTTATGCTATGGGGGTTTACACCATTTACACCATTCCCACCAGACTACATGGTTGCTTCCAGGTTATATCAATTGCACCACATTCCTCTAGGTAAGCTTCCTATGTCTCGGTATTTTGCATTTTTAACACTATTTAGGTGTACCGAACAATTCTGTAACCTTGCTTAGGCAACCAAGGCATTTGATGGGGGCTCCAAATTTGTATTTTCTGGACCATGCGTTTAGCGAGGGTTCTGTGTGAGGGTTTTAATTTCATTCTGCAATGATGTCACTTAGGGTCTCTAATTTTTGTTTGACTGTACTTTAAAAACTGGAATCCTGTCTCTCGTCAGTAATTTGAATTTATATGAATTTATGGTAATTAGATTACCTCCAGTTCGTAATGTGAATCATTATGCGGTTTATGCTTTTGTATCGGCTCAAACTTCAAACATATGGGGTTTTAATAGATTATTGCCTTGGCTTTGTTCATGATTGTGCCCGTAATTGATTACTACAATATTATTCATGTATGCTTGAAGACAATCAACAAGACATTTACTATTAAGAGAGGTTTGTTACTCATTTTCCTTGCATACTTTGCGGAGGGTGTTTTTGAAATTTATATTCAGTATTACAGTCCCTTACTAGATCCACAATGGTGTTACTAAATACGTTTCAGTTCTCTTCTTTATTGACTCTGCAAATGCAAATGAAAATACATATATGATTAGAACGTATTTTATTCACTGCGATGTTTTATACATATTTTTAATCTTTGGGAATCTACAGTTAACCATCTTCTACATGAACTCTAGCTTACCCTCGGGTCGCTATGGCTTAACTGTTGCTATTCCATTAAATATTTGTGTTCCTTGTCTTACTAAGAGGCTAGGGACCATCCTCATTTGCCAATCAGCTTGGCCAGAGGACCAACCTGAAGTTTTGCACAAAGAGAGAAAAGTTAACCTTGTTATGATTTTAATAATAATGCTAGCTATGTTTTCTAGGTTTAAGACATGTATAAATATTAATTGCCTCGTATTTAATTTAATAACTTATTCCATACAGTAGAAATTTCCAGGATATTTAATTTAGTAAGTCACCGTTATGATTTTAGCATGAGGTTTACCTGCCCTTCCTGTAAATACGTAGCAGTTTACTTCTGACAGTAACAAATTAACTATTCATCAATCTGCAGCTTATTACCTAACTATGTAATTCAAGCATGGTAACAATTAGATACATATATGTTATTAAGTAGCATTTCTTCTAGAATATCTCACCGCCCAACCTCGAGATTGGCTATAACATCTAGTCTCTCCCCCAAGCTCTTCTCCTCTAGATAATGCTTACATATTGAAGAGTCTAAAAATCTAGACCTATAGTCTAGTTTAGATATTCCCATTCCAGGGTTCAGTCCAAAAATTAGTCTGAACATCAAGACTTACAGTCCAGTTTAGGTATCCCCTTTATAGGGTTCATTCCATGAATCAGTTTGAACATCAAGACTTACAATCCAATTCATACATTCTCTTTCTAGGGTTCAGTCCAAGAATCTCCACTAGTTTATTGCACCTAGCTCAGGAAAATTCTTCGGCAGCGTCCTGCTAAGCCTTTAATGACTTTTCTTGTTCTTCCTATTTCTTTCTCCCTTCTTTCTTTCTCAGAATCCTTTTTAAATCAAGGATTATATAACTGCCTGCAACTTTCTAGGAGGTTTATTTAACTAACTTCTTTTGAAAGTAAAAATTATTTTCTATGTCATTAAAATCATATCACCGAGAGTTTGAGAATCCAAGTTAATGGTAAAAGTAAAAGTAAAATGGTAACTCACTGAACATAGTAATTTATGAGGGTGTTACATCTTCCCCCCCTCAAGAAAAACACCGTCCTTGGTGTTTCTTATCTCTTAAAATAGGTTGTAATATACCTCCTTGCATTTTTTTTTATATACTTGTCTGCCTAGACAATTTTTCCCGACTAAAGTGTTGTTACCACACTTAACCTGGTGATCACTTGCTTTTGTAGAAACATATATATATTGTTGAATTATTGATTTAAATTTCACAAATATTTGATGAGACTCCTTTCATCTTAGTTCGACTTACATACATAACAATTACGGTGCTTAGTTTCCCATCAATTAAGTACACACACACACACACACACAATCAATCTTTATTACACAATCCATCAGTTATTGTTTATATCTACCCATCAAGAATCATCATCCTGCATCACGACTTGAAAAAGGTCAGTAACCTATATTCTATAAGAGTTAGCAATTTTTTTTTTAATAATAATATTTTGCAGCTAATACGCCAATGTATACTTATTACACTTTGCATTATTACACCTTTATCATATTGGTTTCTAATTTACTTATTAAACTTAATGATTCCTGCCATGGGCTGCTTTGTAGTTTTATTTATTAGCATCCAAGGATCCATTTTTCATCCTTCATTACAAGCTATTAATATTACAAGTTATTGATGTAAATCATATGCAACTTGGCTTCCCTGTACAATCACAGGGTTTCTCATTTTAGTACTTGTATTCATAATGATTGTTCATACTCACTATGTCGCCCACCCCCCTTTTTTTCCTTTTATCATAATTCATTATTTTATTTTATTTTGTCATAATTCAAAACAAGGCCTGTTATCCACTTCATTTAACCATAAATTATCTAATACATTTGACATATAATATCTGGTGCTGTATTAATAGAACATAGCTTTATTCTAATTTAGGAATAATTTGTTATCTTATTATACCATGGAGTCATAATTGTTATCATCTCAAGGAAGTGTTCCCTTACTTGTTCCAATGATGGCTTACAATTAATGGTATACTCCTTAGGTATTCCATACTATCGTGATACCACACATGTCATGAAAAAATATTACCACATTCCAGAGTAGTCACTTTAACTCACTACTTCCAGGTTAAATATTATGTTATCTTTGTGCAAGAGAATTATAATTATGTTCATGCTACTTTCATGGGTTGTTTCAGGCAAGGATGAGGGTTTTTTACCCAAACATTGGAATTTAGATAATTATCTTATCAAACTATTCCCACAATAGTTATATTTATTTTCATCATTAATTTATTTATTTAAATTCAAGGAATATTTTTTTATCCATTTTCTTTCCTCTTTCCTCTTCTTTTAACTATTCCAATACTCCATCCAAGCTTTAAGGTACAAGGTAATACGTAAAGAAAATTCTATGAAAATTCAACAGCACAACCGAGGGTATTACCTTCACACTATTAATTCTTATAGATACTAACTTACATTACCAATTTTATATTGCATTACTCTGACACTCATTACCTAAGGGTTTCCACAACCTCAGCTTGGGTCTTCATCCTTTTCCAATATTATAATTCATTGATTAAGATATATAGGGACATATTAAAAAAAAAATAGGTTCATTTTGATCAGCCACTCGACCAACTCCACCTGTGTCTATAACAATCATGATAGAATTCCTTAATACACTTATCTAGTTAGCATGGACTAGTGTCACATTGCACCTTCCATGTTAGCACATCACATGATAAAAAGAAAAGGAACATGTGCCCTAATTTGCTACCCACGTTCTCTTTGTCACATCTCAATGTTTTGCACGATTATATGTCACATCACTTTTGTTTGCTACCTCACTCAATTTCCTGCCAATTATTGGCTGCACTCTATATGTACATACTTTAAGGAAAAAAATTCATAGTAGCATTTCATATCCTTGTTTTTTTGAACATCAGACCAGCAAGGATCTGGTTAAGAATTTAGTTATTACAATTTGTTGCAGTATCATTTGGTCCCTTATCTCAAACCTTCAGATATTATATTTACAACTAATAGTCATTTACATCAATCACAATTCTTTTTTTTGTTTGAATCCTATTTTACATTTCACTTGCGAGGTGATTATGATAATAAGCATTTAGAAAATCATTCGATGATTCAAGCTTGGGATTTTGTGACTCGCAACTTATGAAGTCCTCTAATTCCGCAAAGTGCAGGAATTTCAAAGACTATTTGGATCTATACTTTAAGGTCATGATACTCTTCTAGAATATACCTTATTCCTATTTGAAAATATAACAACTATAATATACCATAATATCTTATTTACAGGAGAAACATTAAAACAATAACAATGGTATACATTTATGTATAATCCACTATGTTGATGGTGTATGCCCATCATTACACTGTGGTAACTGGTATTTCAATGAATCCCTTACTTACAAGACTTTTTCAAGTGAAATCTCATTAATTCCCTTATCATCTTCGAATTTATTTTCTTGTGCCAGTTATTATTACTGCATAGGATTTATTTATACTATAATTTATATTGTAGGCATATATAGATTTGTCTTTTTTCTAGCATTACTATAGATATTTATCATTTCACCTACTAGAGCTTTAACTTGGTAATAAGGAATCCTCCTCTTCCTATCAATCACCCAAGATTTATCAATCATAAGAGGCCTTGGCCAACATCCAACAGAAAGTAATTATACCAATTAAATATTTATATTTGACTGCCCATTACCAACTTTAGGGCCACTAGCATCCTTTACCCCTTTTGTAGCCATCTTCTTCCTCAAAATTCTAAAATTAGAATTTAATTTAACACATCTCTAGTATTTATCTTATAATAGAAACACGAAATCATTATATAAATAACCCTGAACCTTTCAGGGTGCAACAATCTAACTTCCCTATTATCATAACCATTTTAAATTTTATTATAACAACATATGAATTGGTGCTTAATGTTTCCTACTAGTTTTACATGTATACTTCCTTATGGTCACGAACCATAAATTTATTTTCTATCCCCTACCCCTATGTCACAGGATGTGATACTACTAAGCTTCTCATACTTAATCATATCAGAAATATTAGTCATAATTATGCATGGTTTAAACAATTATTCACTTTCATAGTCCTTTTAGTTTCATGCACACAACACTATTATGCATAAAAGTATATACAACGATTCATTCACGTGTAATTGTCAATAATAGTTAGGGTAACAATACACACATTTCTGGTTACGGTTGGTCCTGAGGAAACCCTAACGGATGCTCTAAGAAACCTAGTACTGTATGTCCCCAGCCTCAAGCTGTTGTAGGCCCTACCATCACAGTTCCAAATCTCTTCAAGGGCTCGTTCTATGGAGCCAGATGGAGGCCCACTGGCTCTATCGTTCTAAGATCTAGTCGTAGGGATCTCTCATTCGCCTGACATCTCCTTCTCCACGCGTCTCACTAACATCTCCACCTCCCCTCTTACCGACCTTGAGATGCGCCCCAACCCTCCTTTGCAAGAGCCCAGTCAGGATCCTCCTGATCCTCAATTGAACACATATATAGAAACAACCACAGCTGCCTCCCCGAACACTGATTCTGCCAATTAGAATCCCCTCCTCTTTGCAAGAATAGGGGCAAAGACGATTGTGACTGCTAACAATGGACCCAAAAGGCCGAATTCTTGCAACCCCAAGGTAGCACAAATCCCCAAAATAATCATTCAGGATATAGATGTCTCATTTTACAGAGAATAGATGCAAAAACATGCGCTTATTTTCCAATTCATGGGCATTTGGCCCACAGAGAGAGCTCTAAAAGGATGGATCCATACCAAATGGAGTCCAAAAGGAGAAATAAAACTTCAGTTAGAATCTAAAGGCTTCTTCACAATAGTCTTTTCTCTCCTGGAAGATAGAGATAGGATATTTTAAGGCGGCCCTTACTTCTTTAACTCAACAAGACTATACATGAGATATTGGAAGGAAAATTTCACACCAGACAAAGAAGATTTCACTAGGTTTCTAGTCTGTATTAGGCTGTAATCTCTTCCCACTGATTAGTGGGCACCCTCGGTCCTAAAGGCCATCAAGGACGAGCTCGGAGAATACATAAAGATGTATGAAGTCACAAAAAAAGGATGTTGTATCTCCTACGCTCGCATCTGTGCCTACATTGACGTCTCTAGAGCCTTACCAGAAGCCATTAGACTGAATTATAGGGACGACATATGGACCCAAAGCACAGATTATGAGAAAATCCCCTTTTGTTCTAGAAAATATCATGAACATGGGAATCTCTTCAAATATTTCCCGCAAAACAAACCCCCTGCAAAGGAAGATCAAGAAAGCAAAAGGGATGAACAAGGATTCACCAAAGCAAGAAGTAAATACAATCAAGGAAAAATAACAAACATCAGGAAAGATCCCCCAAAATTCACCCAAAAAAACAAGTTTGATCTCCTATCCACTCTTCAAGAGGACGTAGGCCAACACAATAAGGAAAAGGAAAAGAAGACAGAGAAGGAAACACCCATGGATAGAAACAACACATTAATGGACACAACAATTTCTCTCACACAGGAGGGCAGTATACCTCAAGATGATACAAACATGGAGAGCATTCAGGACATACCCATGCCCGAGGAAAGTGTGATTAAGCAAGTCTTGATGGGAATGAACTTGCAAAAAATAACAAAATATTGGAATGCAAAAGGTATATAAGGAGTTCCCATAGAGCATATACAGAAAATAGAGGAGGCCTACAATCTACAGAAAATTATGCAGAGGAAACGAGAGAAAAAAAACAAGGGGAAAAACCCAGCACGAGGAATCATGGCCAACCTCAAAGCCAACCAACACATCACCAAAGCGAAGACTCAAAAAAGAGGTAGAAAAACCAATAACCAATTCCTTCAAGAGCTCGAAATCTGTCTCATCAATGAAGGAAAGGTAAGGACGATCTCTCTCCCCCCCAAATTGTTATCATGATTTTTAAATCGTGGAATATAAGAAGACTAGATAGTCCCAGTAAGAAAAGGATCCTGAAATAAAAAATAGCATCAGACAAGCCTGACATTGTACTTCTTCAAGAAACCAAAAGAAACTTAAATAATATGGACTCCATTCAAATTCTTGCTTCAGAAATCACTATAGCCATCTAGCCATCTCGGCCTCTGGCACTTCCGGAGGTCTAGCCACCTTTTGGAAGGACTCCAAATTCCACTTATGTGAATCTCTTGCTTCCAAACATGCCCTCACCATCGTCCTCCAAATCTTTGGTACTAAAGACAATATCTTCATCATTAATGTCTACACCCCTCACTCTATTTCGGAGTGGGTGGCCTGGATCATCCACCTAAAGAAGCATCTCAATTCCCTCAGCCACTCCCTAAGTCTCATAACTGGGGATTTCAACATGATCCTAAATATTAGAGTAAAGAGGGGAGGCATTTGAAGATTAGACACTGACTCTGTGTCCTTTCAAGCCATGATTGATGATCTAATCCTAATAGACACCCCCACCAAAAATCACACCTAAACTTGGAACAATAGAAGAGGAGGGAACAGACAGATCACCTCAAGGTTGGATTGCTTTCTCCTCTCTGAGGACCTCTTCTTATCGTCCGTGGAAACAGAAACAAGAATTACCCTGCAAGCGGGCTCGGATCACTGGCCTATTTTCCTCAACATCAAACTCTCTGAAAGACCAAAAAACTCTCCTTTCAGGTTCAAATATTTCTAGATTACCCATCTAGAATTTCAGGACAAAATGAAGGAGTGGTGGTCTACTCCCCTCCCCTCACAAGGAAACAAAATGTATAACTTCCAACAAAGATTAAAGCTCATCAAATTGGAACTCAAAGCCTGGAACAAGAAAAAATTCAGCGACATAATAGCTTACAGAAAACTAATTGAGCTAAAAATGTAAGCCCTCCAATACAATATCATCAATCATGGAATGACAGTGAAAAAAAAGAAAGAGAAAATAAAGCTTCAAAAAAATTGGGATGACCAAGAAGCTCAGGAAGAAACACTTTGGAGGCAAAAGTCCATAATAATTTGGCTTAAATATGGAGAAAATAACATGGATTTCTTTCAGAGATCTAAGATCCACCACAGAAAATTCAACAGAATCCTCAGTCTCAAAAATCAACAGGGCCTTATCCTAAGCACTCATACTGTGATTGAAGCTGAGCTCAACCAGTATTTTGGGGCCATCCTCACAGAGACCAACCAAGATAATGAGGAAGACATCAGGAAAATCACAAGGAACATTCCTACTATCTTAACTAGAGAGCATAACCAAATGCTATTAAAAAATATAACAATGGATGAACTGGAAGAAGTTGTCCATTCCATGCCCAATGGAAAAGCTCGGGGTCCAGATGGATTCACTATAGATTTATACAAAGCCTATTGGCCCTTGATTAAAGACAAAGTATATGACCTAATCGAAGAATCTCGTCTCAAAAGATCCATCCTTAAACCCTTCAACGCCACCTTCGTCACCCTCATCCCCAAATCTGATAAAGAAAAATCCCCTGACCAGTTTAGGCCCATCGCCCTTTGCAACATTATCTACAAGATCATCTCTAAATTCCTAGCCAACCGCATCAAAATTCTCCTTCTGATACTCATCTCACCCCACCAAACTGGTTACATTGAGGGTAAGAAATTTTTTGAAAGCATCATCCTCTCTCAGGAAGTCATTCACTCCCTCAAGGATCAATGCAAACCTAGTATGCTTATCCAACTGGATATGTCCAAAGCTTTCAACAAAATAAATTGGAACTATATAAGGAACATGATGGTTGCCTTTGGGTTTAGCAAAGACAACATAAATTGGATCATGGATTTATTCTCGGGGGCTTTCTTATCCATCTTCCTCAATGGTTCCCCCTCAACCATCATCAACCCTTCTCAGGGCATCAGGCAGGGTGATCCTCTTTCACCCTTCCTCTTTGTAATCATGGCAGAAGGCCTTGGTCACTCCATATCTGTTGCATCCTCCATTGGTTGTGTCAGTGGCCTTAATCTCTACCCCTATAACCCTTCGACCACTCATAAAAAAATCATGGATGATATGCTCCTCATGGGAACTCCCTCTGTCAAAGAAGCCCTAACCTTCAGGGCCATTCTAGATGATTTTTCTTAGGCCTCTGGTTCCTCTGTTAACAACGCCAAATCCAAACTCTTTTTCCTAAACATTGCCAATGCCATTCCAATTAACATCGCCCGTATTCTTGGCTTCCAGCTCATCTCCTTCCCCTCGAAATATTTGGTTGTTCCCCTAACTGATAAACCCCTAGCCAAAGGAAATTGGGAATCCCTAGTCCCTAAGCTTCAAAAAAAAAATTCCAACTGGACCTTCCGCTCTCTTAACTTCCCTGGAAGACTAGTCCTTGTGTGTTTCGTTCTTCAAGCCACCTCAGTACCAATACTTAGTGATTTTGGCCCCCAGATCTATCTCTAATCAAATCAAAGCTATAAAAAGAGATTTCCTTTGGAAGGGCAAGGCGAATAATGAAAAATGGGCACTAGTTTCCTGGAGCAAACTCTGCAAGCCTAAAAAATCTGGTGGTCTCAGTCTCAGGGATATGGATATCCTTGATAAATTCATGGGAGATAAAACTTGGTGGCTTTGGATTATCAATTGTACCACATCCTGGGCTAAGCTCTAGAAGTCCAAGTGTGTTCTAAATCATCATCCTGACTCCCTGATCAGACTCTCGAGCAATCCCAAAGGTTCACTGACCTAAAACCAAGCTTGGGATAATAGAAATCTCATTCAAGACCACTATTTTTTGGAAGTGCGCAATAGGGAGAATGAATTATTCTGGGACGATGCATGTGAACAATGCCCCAATATCAACACTGACATCTTCCTCCCCATCAGGCTGCAAATGGAGAGGCTTAACAAAAGGGTTGTCAAAGACTTTTAGAAAATTTAGGATAACACGGATTGACGAGTGTGGCTGGACCCCAATGAAATGGCTCAGTATAACCAACCCCGAATTGGGGCAAGTATTGGAGAGGAGCTTCACAAAAGACATATTCAAAAGGATGCGGAGTTGGATAAACTTAGATGGGGTTCAAACACAACAGGGAATTTCAATATCAAAGAGGCCTACAGTCTCCTCTTTGACCCCAACCCCATCCTGCTGGACAGAAAATGGAAAGTACTTTGGAACCAGAATCAATGGCCTAAAATTTCTCTTTTCCTCTAGCTCTTCATGCACCAAAAAGTTCTGACTTGGGACAATCTCCAAAAAAAAGGCTTCATAGGCCCGTCTATCTGCTCTCTTTGCAACTCCGACCTTGAAATTGCCAATCACTTACTCAATGAGTGTCAATTTTCCTCCAACATTTGGAATTGGCTTTCCTTAATCTTCAATGCCTTGGATCATGATCCCTCCTCCATCCTCATCTCCCTTGACCTCTGGTGCACATCCTTCTCTTCCCAGCCCCTCATTAATTTTGCATTGAACCTTCTCCCTGGCATCATATGTTGGGCTCTATGGAAATCAATGAATTCTTGTATCTTCAAAAACTTGGCAAACATGTCATTGAACTCCATGCTCTAGCTCACGGGCTTGACATTGCTAGACATCACAACATCTGGCCCCTCCTGGTAGAAAAATATTCTACCGTCCCTACCCAATATTTTCAAAAAATCCAACAGGGGTGCAACGTTGAGCAAGTCTCCGACTGTTGGTGCATAAGAAAAATCCTACAAAAGATGAAGTAATGTATCAACAAAACTAGAGGCATATCCTTCTCAGTTGTTAGGAGAAAGGCCAATAAGCTGGCTGACTTCCTGGAAAACACTGGTGTCGAAGACTCCAACATACTCACTTCAACTAACTGGGAATCCATAGTCGCTCCATATGTCAAAACGAAATGCCTTCACATCAGCGTTCTATATTTGCAGCAATCTGAGCCGACCTCTACCTTGATCCCCCCTCCCAATCAATTTTGTAATCATGAATCCCCCACTAGCCTTCCTTCCCATGATTGATCCCTCCTGTAGCACTTCAGTGACTTGCTCTTGAAAGTATGCACCCACTCCCAGCATTAATTTCTTGCATGATTCAGACAACCCGTCTGGCACGCCTCCCAGAAGCTTACCCAAGAATTCTCACCCCTCGGCCACCTATTTCATATCCCTCCTCCTTATTCATACCTCACTCCTATTTGTTTGGCCTGAGAAGCCTTCTTCCACTTAGCCTCCCCAGAAGCTTTCTTACAGTGACTTCCCCCCTCATCTTTGTGCCTCACCCTCTACTCTTCCTCCTCTCCCCACCTCCAATGGTCCCTCGTCTCTCTCACCCACCTCCCCCTTCCCGTCATTGCCACCGAGCTTACTGGGATAGCCCTTCTCGTCCTCCTGTTACTCGAGCCGAGACCACGGCCAAAAATTCTGCCAGCACTTATGTGGAAAATATGGACCCTGATATGTAGAGGCATATAGCTGACATGGAGAACGTTGCCCACATCCTTCACAGAGAAACGCCTTCAGAGGCGATTGACACTTCACTCAGTTAGATCCTGTATGTTGGGCTAACCAAGACATGAGAGAACTTGTACAGTAGGACCATTGACCTACATTGACATACCAATACTCTTCTGGCCATCACCCTTCAAGAGCAGAAGGATAGAAACAAAGAGCTTGAAAGGAAAATTGATTCCCTGACAGAGAAATTTGTTATGTATGTGAGGAAGTGCATCACATGCACTTCATAGATAGAAGCTCCCCTCACTATGCCATTTTGAAAAGAAGTTCTGTGACATGCCGCCATCAGAGCCCTAAGGTCGAAGAAGGCGTTCAGTGCCCCTTCAATCCCGACTTCCAAAATGCTGGTCCCTCCACTCATCGCCATCATATATTCTTCTTAGATGAAGGGACACTGGACAGGCCTATTAGTGTTGAATATTATCTGAATGATGAAGCTAAAGTGAAACATTCCCCTGGCCTCTAGTTCTTTTGTTTCAGGTTTGACCTCTTTTTGTTTCTATGTTATTCTCCATGTGTTCGAGGCCCAATGGCCTTTTTTCCAGAGCAACAATGTATCATTTTCTCCTGTTTTATTTAGCAACACTCTCCCCTCTGTGCCTCTCCTTGTATTCTCTTTCCTAGAGGGCAAGACTCAATTGCGTCAATCGGTTGTTCCTCAACTTCTTCTAGACTATCAGAATATTTTCCTCTCAAGGCCTATGATGTAATCTATGTTTCTATAATGAATGTGAATAAACCCACTTAATTTACAAAAAATAAAAATACACACATTTCCAAACTCCCCCAACGTATTTCCACCAACAAGCCAACTGCAAACCATAGAACAACACATGAAGTAACTACCTTGATTACTTGTTTACAAGTTGTAATAAGCTTTAATCAAAACCAGTATGCATCTAAGTTTTTTTTTTTTTTGTTTTTAAACCTAGTCATGCAGCACTAATCAATAATTGCTACCAACCATCTAAAAGCAGCCATGAAATGACTTAATCAGTCACTAGTTGTTACAGTCATGTCTCACTACTTGTCTCATTTTTTATTTTATTTTATATTTCAAGTGTTTTTAATTTAATTTCATTTTAAAACATCCTTTTGTCCTCTTCAGAGACATTTCCCATATTTTACATTCCTGCATAAATTTCACACATCATCATTATACGCATTTATCCTGAATAGTGTTCATTAAATGAATCAGTAGTATGTCATATATGCAAACGTTGATGGTCAACTCTCACTTTCACCAATGAGTGTTCATAAATGCAACAAGATTTATTGTCCTTTTTCCTTAACATATCATGAGAATAGTTTTTACAACAAACTTTATTGCTTACTACTCTTCAATGCCATTATAAGCATGAATCTCACGTTTCATGTAAAAAGTAGGCTATGTAAGAATAGGCTAATACATATATCAATATGTAATAAGTAGGCTATGCTAGAGTAGGCTACTACATTTATCAATATATAAATTATTAGACTCATACCTTAGCTGATGCCAATTAGTAGCATACCTCAATTTCTTTTCTGCTTAACAATTCCCAAAGGAGCTAGTGCTGCAACCTGGCTCTAGTACCACTTGTAACATGTATAACACAATCTCCACAATATTTTTTTTTTTTTTTTAGAAGTAACATTGACTCAACTACATTAAACATGTTTAATATATTCATTATTATCCACCAAAGGGTTAAAACCCATATCATATTACATGGACGGGTTTAGTACATTTGACATAGCCCCGAGAAATATAATTGTTGAGGATCACCAGATATGTATTATATGAATTCATGTCATAATCCATGTAATAATTAATTTCCTATCACGACACATGTATTCATTAATTTTGGTTTTAACCACAATTTACATTACGGTAATAGTAATAAGTGCCTCCCACATGTCTCTCGGAATCCAGAAGAGCAAACCGAGTCCACCTTCCAACTGGTAGCAGTGAATTGAACGTTCTTCGTTGAAACCTTCTAGATAATCCTGACACCTACAGTTTTCAGTCACCGGAAGGACACATGAATTGATTTCTATCGTGGATCTCTTAGATTCAGATCAGACGATGAAAAATTAGTTCTGGGAAGTTAGGGTAATGACACCCTATAGCCTCACTCTATTTCCCATTCATTCGCACTAGAAGGCCAAGCAACTGAGCTCTGCAACTTGGTGCCCCAAAGCCAAGACTGAAAGTGGCTAACTGCTTGTCTTCATGAGTAGGTGTTAACCAACATCCTCAGCACCTACATTCACAAGGTTTATGTGATCTTTAATTGTTTTAGGGTTTATCTTATTGATAGGTGATGTATTGAGCTTTCATACAAGGTCTACATCTTAATCTCTGTTACAATTCAAGCAAAGATTAAAGGATCAAACTAGCATGAGGTAAGTTTGGCGGAAAGCAACTACTGTTCATTACTTATATTTATTGTTTGATTCCTCTCTCAGTTTTGTTGTTGTGTCATGGCTAGTGTACTTCTTTTTCCCTCCAGGGATATGTCTACACCATGGGGGTTTACACCATTTACACCATTCCCACCAGAATACATGGTTGCTTCCATGTTATATCAATTGTATCACATTTCTCTAGTTAAGCTTCCTATGTCATAGTCTTTTACATTTTTAACACTAGCCAGGCGTACCGAACAATTCTGTAAACTTGCACAGGCAACCAAGGCATTTGATGGCAGCTTCAAATTCTTATTTTCTGGACCATGCATACAACGAGGGTTCTGTTTGAGGGTTTTAATTTCGTTCTGCAATGATGTCACTTAGGGTCTCTAACTTTTGTTTGAATTTACTTTAAAAACTGGAATCTAGTCCCTCGTCAGTAATTTGAATTTATATGAATTTTTGGTAATTAGATTACCTCCAGTTCCTAATGTGAATCATTATGTGGTTTATGCGTTTGTATCAAATAAACCTTCAAACATATGGGGTTTTAATATATTCTTTCCTTGGATTTGTACATGATTGTGCCCGTCATTGATTACTGCAGTATTCTTCATGTATCCTTGACGATAATCAACAAGACGTTCACTATTGAGAGAGGTTTGTTACTCATTTTCCTTCCATACTGTGTGGAGGGTGATTTTGAAATTTATAATCAGTATTATAGTCCCTTACTAGATCTACATTGCTCTTACTAAATATTTTTTCAGCTCTCTCCGTTCTTGACTCTGCAAATGCATATATGATTAGGATGTATTTTATTCACTGTGATATTTTATACATATTTGTAATCTTTAGGAATCGATAGTTAACCATGTTCTACATGAACTCCAGCTTACCCTCGAGTTGCTATGGCTTAACTATTGCTATTCCAGTAAATATTTTTGTTCCTTGTCTTACTAAGAGGGTAGGGACGATCCTCATCTACCAATCGGCTTGGCTAGAGGACCAACCCAAAGTTTTGCATAGCGAGAGAAAATTTAACTTTGTTATGATTTTAATAATAATGTTATCTATGTTTTCCAGGTTTAAGACATGTATAACTATTAATTTCCTCATATTTAATTTAATAACTTATTCCATACAGTAGAAATTTCCAGGATCTTTAATTTAGTAAGCCACCGTTATGATTTTAGCACAAGGTTTACATGCCATTCCTGTAAATATGTAGCAGTTTACTTCTGATAGTAATAAATTAACTATTCACCAATCTACAACTTATTTCCTAAATATCTAATTCAAGCATGGTGCACATAAGAATTAGATACATATCTGTTATTAAGCAGTCTTTCTTTTAGAAGATATCCCCGCCTAACCTCGAGACTGGCTGTAACATCTAGTCTCTCCCCCGATCTCTTCTCCTCTAGAAAATTCTTACATATTGAAGACTCTAAAAATCTAGACCTACAGTCGAGTTCAGATATTCCCGTTCTAGGGTTCAGTCCAAAAATCAGTCTGAACATCAAGACTTATAGTCCAGTTTAGGTATCCCCTTTCTAGGGTTCAGTCCAAGAATCAGTTTGAACATCAAGACTTACAATCCAATTCATACATTCTCTTTCTAGGGTTCAGTCCAAGAATCTCCACTGGTTTATTACACCTAGCTTAGGAAAATTCTTCAGCAGCGTGCTGCCGAGCCTTCAATGACTTTTCTTGTTCTTCGTATTTCTTTCTCCCTTCTTTCTTTCTTAGAATCCTTTTTAAATCAAGTATTATATAATTGCCTACAAATTTCTAGGAGGTTTATTTAACTAACTTCTTTTGAAAGTAAAAAATATTTTCTATGTCATTAAAATCATATCACTGAGAGTTTCAGTTTCCAAGTTAATGGTAAAATTAAAAGTAAAATGGTAACTCACTTAACATAGTAATTTATGAGGGTTTTACAAGTGGCACTCTTAACTAGAAAAGTTGAATACATGGAAACCACTCATGCAAGCAAGGAAACAATATGGTTATAGAGATTCTGTCAATGTAAGAGTTGATAGATTGTGATCCTCCTAGTGCAATATTCCTATAAAAGAACCCCACTTATTATTTGAATAAAAAACAGATTGATGTTCAAGGATCAAATTCTATGTTAAGTACCGATCTAACATGAGCCGAGAATGATCAAATTTCTTCATGTGCAAAATCCTTTAGATTGCAAAATACAATGTGTATTTTAACCATAAAAACTTAATTTTTTCATGATATATACATAATTTTTTTTAAATGATATGTAATTGACATTAAAATATTTTACATAACATGTACATTCAGAAATTTTATCACTCAAATCAAAATGATTTATTATTATTAATATACTTTTAATTAAATGTGAATATTAATTTGTATTAAAAGATTATATTGATAACCCACATTGAATATTTTTTTATATACAATATTAAAATATTCCATTTTGATATAAATTAGTTAATATAGATCTTCAAATAGTTTATTTAAATTTCTTGTTGAAATATTTATGAAAAGTAAAAAGTTTAAACATTTTACTCACATATCTTTTCGCTTACTTCTAATTACTTTCTCATTTTATAATTATAGGTCAAATTATTTTTCTATGTAGAACATAATTTTTTTATTTCTTTTAAAGGGAATGGACGGAAAAACTCACACATCACCTCATATCAGGTTGTAGAATAAACCCTCCGCTCCACAATAAAATTGAAAACTCATATTAAATATATATACTATTTAATGCAAAAGGAAAAAGTGAGAAAAAAAAATACAAGTGGTACTCAAGAAAATTCATGAAGGAAAAAGTATATATGGAGTCTTGAGGGTTCGACAAAAAAATGAAAAAACCATATGATTACACTATCTCAACCAATGTTTAAGTTTGATGGAATCTAATGGAGTTGTCTATGGAGGCAGAGGAATTGCCTGGAAGTCCAAAAGTAGTCGGAATCTTAGCAAAAACATTTGTAACATACCTACTAAACCTTATGTATTTACACATGGTAAATAAATCTTACGGGAATGTTTTTTTAAACTGTTTAATCAATAATCAGTTGAAAAAAAATTCTTGATAACAACCCCTGGGTATTCGTTATTTACCGGAGATCTCTGGAGAGGTTTGGGGGGTAGGGTGTTCACAAATTCGGCAGTCAAATTTAGATGTGTGTTGCGTGTTATATGGCATGGAGTTTAGCATGGATGTCATTGGGTCTGCATAGTCTATGAAGGAGTTCAGGCTCATCAGAGTGTTGGGCCATGGTGACATGGGCACCATGTATCTAGCAACAAATGTGACTAGCGGGAAGCCTGTGGCCATGAAGGTAATAAACAAGGAGCTTATGTAGAAGAAGAGGAGCCACAAGAGGGCATGGATGGAGGAGTAGATTTTGCAGAAGTTGGTCTATCCCTTCTTGCCCAATCTTGTTACAAAATTTGAGTCAAAAAACCACTCTTTCCTGCTCATGAGTTACTACTCCGGAGGGGACCTCAATATGCTCAGGCAAAGGTAGAAGAACAAGAGGTTCTCCGAGTCTGCTGCCAGGCTATGAGAGATGGACTAGGTGATTGGTAAGTCTCATTACTATGGCTTGGCATATTTATGTGATATATGCATCTTCAGGAGGGCCATACAAATTATAAGAGGATGTAGGCTATGAGAGATGGACTAGTTGATTGGTAGGTCTCATTGGTTTTAGCATTGAAAGGTATGGTTGACTATACTATTTTATCTAAAACGATTTCTTTATGAGACTTTTTGTTGTCCTGCACAAAGATATAGTTAGCATTGTGAGCTTGTTTGGAAATATTTTTCATATTTTGTAAGTGTTATATCTTATAAAGGTTGTAGAAGTTGTTTGTAGAAAGACTATGCTAGTTTTTTGGAAAGTAGTAAATTTTTCTATCATATTAATCTCTTAGAAAGATATTTTTATTAGTAATATATCATGGTAAAAGACATAATCCATGTCATATCTTGAAAATATTTGTATTATGTTAATCCTTTAGAAAGATATTATTCTTAGAGATATACCATGGTAAAAGACAAACTTACTCTAGTTTTTCCAAAAAGAAACCATGTGAGTTCTTGCAAAGATTTCTATATGTATCTTGAAATATGTCTGCAGTAGTAAAAGATAATATAAATATTTTTTCCTTGCCTTTATATATATATATGCATCTTATGAAAGAAAAAGGAGATGCTTTTTCTTTTTGTAAAAGAAGGGGGATTTCATACATGTGTATGAAATGATAAGGAAATCCAAGTTATTTCTTAAAAATGAATATAGATGAAACAGGGAATTCTTGAAGATATTTCATGTGTTGGGAGATAGGTTAATGAGTTTTTCTTGGAAAAGAAGTATGAAGAACCCATGTTATTTTCTCATAATCTTTTCTTTGGAAAATATTCTATTGTTTTATATATGTTGTTCTTACTTGAAAAGAATAACCTCTTGAAAATATTAAATGGCTAGATGAATTATGTCAAATTCTTGATTTAGGTGTATTAAAGGTTAATTTAACCTTGTTAGTGTTGCCTAGTTTTTATGCATAAAAGAGGCTATCTATGGTAAATTATTGGAAGCCAAGCATGAGCAACTTGCATGTAGAATCATAGAGAAACAAGGTTATTTGCATGGATAGAAGATCTATTAAGTATGTGATTACTTTATGCTTTCATAATTATTATGTTAGTTTCTTTCGGAACAAGATCATGTATATGCATGAAATATTTGTATTATCTTTCATTGGAAAGAATATACAATTGTATGTGGGAAATGATAGCACGTTTAGTTAGCCTACATAGGGAAATGTTCTTTGGAAAAGAAGATGGATTACATGCATAAAACCCATATTAATGTGTTAGTTTCCTTGGAATATATATATGGGTAATGTTGGTATAATATTTGAAAAGAAGACATGTATTTGTATGCTTTATTGTAAACAAGTGTTTGGATACTCTGTTGTGTTAAGAATTATTTTGGGAAGACTCTTTTGGAAACTATATACATTGGCTTTCTTTTCATGCACCAAAAGTAATAGCTTAAGGGTTAATTATTTTGATTAAATTTATGTAAATTGCATGCACGAATATCATAACTCGTATATGTTTCTTTTAAAGAAAATCTTGGGAGATGTAGCTATTGTCTTGTAGGAATGTGTGCTTATGCGAGGAAAACATTAGTTAATGTGATGACTTATAACTAGCACATATGCAGTATGTGCCGTTAAAGGGAGAATGTCAAGGTATTTTACTTTCATGTCATGAATATACATGAGTTGATCGAGAGGCTTCTCTAGTATAGATTTATGAAATGGTTGATTAATACTTTATGAATCTCGACATAAATGTATGTTGAAGGTAAGATTAGCAAGGAATGATGGTGGCATGTAAAAAGGAAATAGTATTCTTAACATGGTGGTAGGTAAATGATTAATGGTTCATGTAGATGAGTGTGATGGTTCACATAGATGAGTGCGAGCTGCAAGATGGTCTATTGTGTGATGCAACGTTGTAGGTACATCCATGCCACCAAGATATGAATATATGAAGATAATGAAGATTAGTGGGTAAATGTTATCATATTTATTGTAATGGATTTAAGCTAGATATTTTCCAATATTTCTTTGTAAGATTTATAACAATGGCTAAGGTATGGTCTCCCTTATAGGCCATTGAGTGAGGGATGAACACCCTCACAAGTGTTTAATAGTAAAATTAAACGTTTTTTGGTTTTCACCCTACGGGATTTCCAAGGTATTGTTGGACATTCGGTTCAACGCTCCCCATGTGTTTCACGACATGGAATAATTGCCTCTCATGGATCCTAAATCTGGCGATTTTAGCAGAGACTAAGGCCCACAGGTTTTGGTCTAATGACAATTTTGATTCCAACAAGTGGTATTAGAGTGACAGGTCTTGAGTTCGAAACTCACCTGACTCGTGTTGGGGGGGAGATTGTTGGACATTGGGTTCAATGCTCCCCATTTGTTTCACGACATGGACTAACCGCCTCTCGTGGATCTTAACTCTGGTGATTATAGAAGAAACTAAAGCCTACGGGTTTTGGTCTAACATAAATCATGATTTCAACAGGTATAGTGGTGTTCAATGATGTGATTGATTATTGTGTCAAATTGATGATGTTTATTCCTTTCTTGTTGTGATTTTCATAATGTCAAGTATGTGATGACTACAAGAATGATGAAATGAATGCAAGGTTACATCATACAATTTTATGTTAATTTACTACAATAGAAGTGCTTAATGGTTAAGAAATTT
This sequence comes from Pinus albicaulis, assembly GCA_034641835.2. NCBI lineage: Eukaryota > Viridiplantae > Streptophyta > Pinopsida > Pinales > Pinaceae > Pinus > Pinus albicaulis. The sequence goes on from CM076572.1 coordinate 185,731,748, forward strand.
ACTATTATTATACTAAGGTTACACTATGAACTGGTGAAAATTCTATCTAATGATGAGTAAGGAATATTTAATAGTGATTTGGATAGTTACCTGTGGGTAACTTCTATAAAAAAATTTGACTCCTTGCATTTCGATGTGAAGTGATTGGTGTATGTTACATGTTGGGTGTGGAACCTGATTATCTTGTTTATTTTGTATCACAGCGTTGGAGTCCTATACCTTAATGGGGCAGCAACGCCACCCGTAATTAAACACTTCCTGGGGGGTCCAAGGTGGGGGGGGCTTTATGGAGCCCCCCCCTGGCGGGGTGTTTTGGAGGCAACGCCCCCGAAGCTAAAAACAGATGTAAAATTTCCTTGTAAAAGTATAGTAATTTCTAGTCAATCTGGGCTGTTCATTAGGCGGATGATCTGATAGTAGAATTTATGTTTAGTTTAGGGTTTTTTTCCCTAGAAGGAAAGCCCTCACTTGTATGAGGGTATTGTATTATGGCTGTGCATTGTATGTGTATTCTCAGAGTGAGAAATAGATAAGGAGACTGTGGGAGAGAACGGAGGATATTACAGTGGATCTGCTGTATGTTGTGTCTCTTCATTTTGCTGGATAATAGAAAGGAAGGATTGGTTGTTCAGGGTGGACGTAGCCCAAATTAGGTGAACCATGTATATGTATATCTCTATGGTTTTATGTGTTTTTTGTGCTTGTATTTTCCACATACTTTATGTGTTGCATTGCTCTGTAATATATAATTTTCTAACAACTGGTATCAGAGTCGAAGGTCTATTTGGAGTATAGTCTAGCAGGAAAGAAGGGTTCCTGGTTTGAGTGGGAGCAATGGTGCAAGATGGTAAGTTTACGATCGAGAAATTCAACGGCTATAACTTCCCGCTATGGAAGATGAAGATGGAAGATGATCTGTATCAGAAAGATCTATACCTACCATTGAGCGGAAAAACAAAGAAGCCGATGGCTATGACAAACGTAGAATGGGAGATTCTCGATAGAAAGGCACTGAGAACAGTACGGTTGTTCCTCGCGACATCAATAGCCTTCAATATTTGGAAGCAAACAACAACAAAGGGTTTGATTAAGGCATTGGTGAAACTATATTGAATACCCTCAGCCTCAAACAAGGTATTTATTATGAAACGTTTATTCAATATGAAGATATCAAAAGGTGGATCTGTTAAAAACCATTTAAGTGGTTTAAATATATTTACCAGTCAGTTAAGTTATGTAGGGGTAAAATTTGATGATGAATTTAGGGCTCTTTTATTTCTGTGCTCATTTCTAAAAAGATGGAATGGTTTAGTTATGGCCATTAGTAACTCTGTCTTTGGATCTAGTACTTAAAAGTTTGATGATGTTGTCGGTGCTATCCTTAGTGGGGAAATGCGATGGAAAAGCTTCGGTGAGACATCGGGTAATGCTTTGAGTGTAGAGTCTAGGGGAAGAAGAATGGAAAAAGGAAAGAGCTTGGGATATCGTAGTAAATCAAGGAAAGGTAGATCAAAGTCCAGATCGGGGATAGTGTGCTGGAAATGTGGAAAGAAATGACACCTAAAGAAATACTGTAGATCTCGGAAGGGAAAATAAGGAGATAGAAAACAAGAAAACAAACATGAAGAAAATGTGACAGGTGATGTGTTACAAGATACTTTGATTCTTTCTTTCAAAAATTTTACTGATTCCTGGGTGGTAGACTCAAGGGCCTCATTCCATGCCACATCTAATAAGAAATATTTTCATGACTATGTTCAAGGAGATTTTGGACAAGTTCGTTTAGGTGATGATAAACTCTGTAAAATTGTTGGAATGGGTAAAGTTATTGTAAAACAATAGAATGGAAACCAATGACTATTAAATGAGGTAAGGCATGTTCCAGATCTAAAGAAAAATATAATTTCAATAGGGCAGTTAGGCGATGAAGGTTGTGTGACAACTTTCACAGATAAAACTTAGAAGGTCACTAAAGGAGCCTTGGTAATAGCAAAAGGCGAAAATGTTGGTACATTGTATTTATGCAATGGTATTTCTAACTCTGTTAATGCTTTAACTTCCAAAGGAGTAGATGCAGCATTATGGCATCATAGGCTCGGACACATGAGTGAGAAGGGGATGAAGATTCTTCACCCAAGAAATTTGTTGCCAGGTTTGAAGAATGTTGACGGATTTCAGTGAGAATTGAATTTATGGAAAATAGAGGAGAGTCAGATTTCTCTGAGTTGGGAAAGAAAAGAAGAGTGAAAAATTAGAGCTTGTGCATATAGATATATGGGGACCTTCTTAGGTATCATCTCTCAGTGGCTCTCGTTATTATGTTACTTTTATCGATGATGCAACTAGAAAAACTTGGATTTATTGTATTCAAAATAAATTTGATGTATTTGATACTTTCAAGAAATGGAAAGATTTGGTTGAGATTGATACAAGAAAGAAGTTGAAGTTTCTCAAATTAGAAAATGGAGGTGAATATTGCAGAAAAGAGTTTGATAGGTACTGTTCATAGCATGGAATTCGTAGAGAGAATACAGTTCCAAGAAGACCACAATAAAATGGTGTGTCAAAAAGGATGAACAGAACAATCATGGAGCGTGCAAGGTCCATGAGATTTCATACAGGGTTTCCTTTACAATTTTGGGCAGATGTTATAGATAATGTTGTTTATCTAATAAACATAGGGCCTTCAAGTTCCTTGGATGGTGGTATTCCAGAGGAAGCATGGACAGGAAGAAAGGTAAACTACTCTTTTTTAAAGCCTTTTGGTTGTGAGGCCTTTGTCCATATTAATAAAGAAAACAGAACAAATATTGAGTAAAAATAAAAAAATGTACCTTTATTGGATGTGGTGTTAATGATTTTGGTTATTGCTTATATGATTATAAAAATAAAAAAAAATTTAGGAGCAGAGATGTAATATTCAATGAAAAGGTCTTGTATAAGAATCAGTTGCAGGAAAAGAAACAGGAAAAAGAAAACAAAGAATACACAATTTTTGATGAGATTACAGAAAAAGTAAAGGTGCCTGAAAATAATAATAATCAACAACCACAACAACAACAACCACCACAACAGCAACAGACACCTCAAACACCTGAAAGTGGTGTCAGCAGATCTACCAGGATAAGTAGACCCCCTGAACAATACTCTCCTTCATTATATTATTTATTTTTGACTGATTCTGGTGAACCCGAATGTTATGAAGAAGCAATGTAGGTTGAAACTAGGAAGAAGTGGGAGCTAGCCATGGGAGAAGAGATGGAATCCTTAGTACATAACCAAACTTGGGAATTAGTCAGGTTGCCTGCAGGTAAAACAACATTGTGGAATAAATGGGTTTACAAGCTGAAAGAAGAAAATGGAGCAAAACAAAGGTACAAAGCTAGACTTGTGGTGAAGGGGTTTGCACAAAAGAAAGGTATTGATTTTGATGAAATATTTTATCCTGTTGTTAAGATGACTTCAATCAGAACTATTTTAAGTCTTTTACTAGCAGAATATTTACATCTTGAATAGTTAGATGTAAAGACAACATTTCTCCATGGAGATTTGGAGGAAGAGATCTATATGGAGCAACCAGAAGGATATGAGGTCAAAGAGAAAGAAAAATTTGTGTGCAGGTTAAAGAAGAGCTTGTATGGCTTAAAACAAGCTCCAAGGCAATGGTATCTAAAATTTGACAATTTTATGTCTGAACAAGGTTATACTAGATGTCACTCTGATCATTGTGTTTATTTTAAAAATAAAAATGATGGTCGCTATATTATATTGCTATTTTATGTAGATGACATGCTTGTTGCAAGGTCTAACATGCAGGAAATAAATGTACTCAAAATAAAATTGGCAAATTATTTTGCAATGAAGGATTTGGGAGTTGCAAAACAAATCCTTGGTATGAGAATAACTAGAGACAGGAAAAATCACAAATTAACACTGTCTCAGAAGGAATACATACAAAAGGTGTTGAAAATATTTCATATGCAAAATGCAAAACCAGTTAGTACACCTTTTTCTTTCCATTTCAAAATTAGTAAGGAGATGTGCCCAAAGACCCAAGAAGAAATGGATTATATGTCTTAAATTCCATATGCATCAGTAGTTGGAAGCTTAATGTATGCAATGGTTTGCACAAGGCCTAATATTGCACATGCATTGGGAGTTGTAAGAAAGTACATGAAAAATATAGGAAAATAACAATGGATGGCAGTAAAATGGATTCTTAGATATTTGAGAGGTACCAAAAATCAAGCAATATGCTTTGGTGGTTCAAACATTGCTCTACACGGATATGTTGATGTAGATATGGCAGATTACAGAGATAACAGGAAGAGCACTATAGGATATGTATTTACTGTAGGTGGAATAGCTGTCAGTTGGGTTTCAAAAATCCAAAGTGTTGTTGCACTTTCAACAACATAAGCAGAGAATGTTGCTGCTATAGAGGCTAGTAAATAAATGATTTGGTTACAAAGGTTTATGGATGAATTGGGTAAGAAGCATGATATGGGCACGTTAGACAGTGATAGCCAAAGTGCCATTCATCTTGCAAAGAACTCAAAATTTCATTCCATGACTAAACACATACAAGTCAAGTACCATTTCATATGGTTAGTATTGGAAGATGGACAATTGAAGCTGGAAAAGATACACACTAGCCAGAATCCTACAGATATGCAAACAAAATTTTTAACTAGGGATAAACTGAGAATATGCTCAGTTTCAATTGGTCTTAAAGGATGATGATGAAGATGAGAAATAGCCAGGTCCAAAGATGAGTCATTGTTCAGCAAATAAAGCACCGGTGGAGTTGCTACAATCAGTCTCCAAGTGGGAGATTGTTGAGTGTGGTGCATGATTATCTTGTTTATTTTGTATCACAGAGTTGGACCCCTATACCTTAATGGGGCGGCAACACCGGCCATAATTAAATGCTACCTGGGGAGTCCGGAGGGGGGAGGCTGTGACTTTATGGAGCCCCCCCCCCCCCCTGGCAGGGGGTTTCGGGGGCAGCACCCTCGAAGCTAAAAACAGATGTAAAATTACCTTGTAAAAGTATAGTAATTTCTAGTCAATCTGGGTCGTTCATTAGATAGATGATCTGAAGGTAGAAATTATGTTTAGTTTAGGGCTTTTTTCCCTATAAGGAAACCCCTTGCTTGTATGAGGTTATTGTATTGCAGCTTTGCATTGTATGTGTATTCTCAGAGCGAGAAACAGAGAGGGACACTATGAGAGAGAACAAAGGATATTACAACTGATCTGCTGTTGTTTGTGTCTCTTTATTTTGTTGGATAATAGAAAGGAAGGAGTGGCTGTTCGGGGTGGACGTAGCCCAAACTCGGTGAACCACGTATATCTGTGTCTCTCTAGTTTTATGTGTTTTGTGTGCTTGTATTTTCCGCATATTTTATGTGTTGCATTTCTTTGTAATATATAATTTTATAAAATTACAAGTGGTATTAGAGCTAAAGGTTTCAGCACTGGCGCCTTTTAGATTTGTTAAGTGAAAACAAATTGAGATATGCTACCAATGGACATTAGCTAAGATATGATTCTAGAAATTTACATATTGATTGATATATGCATTAGTCTACTTACTTTGGACATGAGATGTGTGAATCATGTTTATAATTACATTGAATACTAATAAGTAATAAATGCTGCTGCAAAACGTTTTTCATAACATTGGAATCCTGTTGAGGATAAAAGACAATAAAACCTTTGTTGTATGAACAACCTAAGTACTCACTAGTGAAAGTGAGAGTTAACTATTAACATTTGGGTATATGACATATTATTCATACATTTAATGAACATTACTAAAGTTACCATGCACTACTTGAAAAATATGAATGTGTATAGTGATGGTGTGTGAAACTAATGCATGAATGCAAAATATGGGGAAATTCCTTGAAGAGGATGATAGTGTGTTTTAAAATGAAAATGAATGAACCCTTTCAGATGTTAAAAACACACAATGGGTCAAGTAGTGAGACTTGACAATAATGACTAGTTGTTGAATGACTAGTTTTTGAATGAGTCGTGTCATGGAAGCATTAATATTATTAGTGGCATTTCCTTAGTTAGTGTTGTATGACTAACTAATAAAACCCATATTAATGAATGGGTTTTTTATTAAATATTATTGCAAGTTGTGAACAAGTAGTTACTTCACGTGTTAGACTATTGGTAACAACACACTATTAGAATTGGAAATGTTGGACTACTACCCCAATCGTTATTGAAACATACGCATTAATGAATATTTATATATACTTGTATGCATGATAAAATTGTACGCATGAAACTAAAATTAATTTGAAAGTGACTATTTTTTTTGTTTTATAACAATGCATATTTATGATTAGTGCCATTGATGAGATTAAGCATGATTAGCTTAATGGCAACAAGAAAAACTTGTGAAAGTAAAATAGTGAGATGGAAAAGTTGCAACGGTAATTGATAAAGTATCATGTTATAATGTGCATGATTATGTTATTTGTGAAATAATAATGTATAACACATGTATGTTATTCATTTTCACTGTTAATCTAGATATCATTGGACCCATGTGAAGGGTCAAGTATGATGTATGTTGTAAATAAAGTTTCTTTTTATCTATGTATAATGTGCATATAGCTCATTATGTAATTTACTATGGGAAACAATTGTAAAAGAGAAATTTAACATGCCAGACAATTTTCAACGATTGTAAAAGGCTAGAAGGCCTTGGGTTGATGGTGGTTTCCTACCCAGAGGGGTTGATGGCACTTACCTATCCGGATTTTCTCTCCCTAGAGTTATATGATCTCATTAAGGGAAAAGAGTTGGCCAAGAAGGTGAAGAGGGGAAAACCTGAGGCAACTCTATTTATGTTGGAGCCTGCTAGAGGAGGTCCACAATTCCTCATATACGGGACACTGTTAGAGGAATAGGCATGATGTTTCTAAGCGGAATCCTATACTAGACCTTGAGTGGTCATTGTAATTCTCAAGCTGGTTTTCCAGTGGAATTCCATACTGAACCTAGAATGATTTTTTGTCAAATAACTGTCTGGATGTGAAAATGACTCTATTTGGTTGTGGAAACCAACTCCCATGGGTTGGGAGGAGCATTTTTTTTACCATTGTGGTTCTCATAACGGAACAAGTTAATTAATCAGTTTTGTGTTAAATTAAAAACGAATTTTTATATGATTGTGTAAATATCTTATGTAGATATTAAGAGGAAATGAGCTTAGCGCTCGTAAAATGAATTACTAAATGTATAAGTTGATTTATTTTATTACTAATTTTCTTGAATGTCTTAGGAGAGGCTAGGATATGCCCATGGTGCATTGATGGACCATTGGTATGATTAGAGAGCTAGGTGCTCTCTAGGTACTTGTTAAAGTACTGTGTGGATGTCTTTAGTGGGAGCTAAGACAATGTGCACATGGTGTAGTGATTTATATTTTTTATGATTTATCATGAATAGAGGGTTAGTGCTCTCTAAAGACTAGAAGAGTACTGTGACAAAAATATCACTTGAAATTGCATGAATGAATGATAGTTTAAAGTATTTCATTTGATTGAAACTATCTGACTAATGTGAATGAATTTGTTAGTCATACATTATAGGCTCTTTCCCTGTAGGTTTGATGGGATGTTCAACCATTCTCGGAGAGCTTGTGTAAAATCCATCATTACTTCCAATAGTAATTGGTAAGTAATGGTAAGTTGGTATATAGATATTTATATATTTTTATGAACTGAATAATGTATAAGTAGTTAAAAAATGGAAATGGAATATTCTTTGAGCTACACATGCTTATGACTATGGATGAAAGCATTCTTGTTTCATAAAATGGCATAAAAAAAAAGGTGTTTCATTGTGAAGGGAAAGGACCCCCTTTGGGTTTTTTATTTTATTATATCATGAGTATAAGTTTAAGTTTCAGTAAAAGAAGCACACTAAGGACGATGTTCTTTTCAAGGGGGGGAGTATGTAATATACCTACACAACCTTATGTATTTACACATGGTAAATAAATCTTACATTAATGTTTTTTTTAACTGTTTAATCAAGAATCGGTTGAAAATGAATTCTTGACAATAACCCTTGGTTATTCATTATTTACCAAAGATCTCTGGAGAGGTTTGCGGGGCTGGGTGTTCACAATTTGGGCAGGCAGATTTAGATGTGTGTTGCGTGTTATATGGCATGGAGTTTAGCATGGATGTCATTGGGTCTGCAAAATCTATGAACGCGTTCAGGCTCATCAGAGAATTGTGCCATGGCGACATGGGCATCGTGTATCTAGCAACACATGTGACTAGTGGGAAGCCTGTGGCCATGAAGGTAATGACTAAGAGATTATGCAGAAGAAGAGGAGCCACAAGAGGGCGTGGATGGAGGAGGATATTTTGGAGAAGTTGGAATATCTCTTCTTTCCCAAGCCTTTTACAAAATTTGAGTTGAAAATTCACTCTTTCATGCTCATAAGTTACTTCTCTAGAGGGGACCTCAATACGCTCAGGCAAAGGCAGAAGAACAGGAGGTTATCCGAGTCTACTGTAAGGCTATGAGAGATGGACTAGGTGATTGGTAAGTCTCATTACTGTGGCTAGGCATCTTTATGTGATATATGCATCTTCATGAGGGCCATACAAATTATAAGAGGACACATGCTATGAGAGATGGACTAGTTGATTGGTAGGTCTCATTGGTTTTAGCATTGAAAGATATGGTTGACTATATTATTTTATCTAAAATGATTTATTTATGAGACTTTTTTGTTGTCCTGCATAAAGATATAGTTAACACTGTGAACTTCCTTGGAAAGCTTTTTCATATTTAGTAAGTGTTTTATCTCATAAAAGTTGTAGAAGTTGTTTTTAGAAAGACTGTGCTAGTTTTTCAAAAATTAGTAAAGATTTCTATTATGTTAATCTCTTAGAAATATATTGTTCTTAGTAATATAGCATGGTAAAAGACATAATCCATGTCATTTCTTAAAAATATTGGTATTATGTTAATCCTTTAGAATGATATTATTCTTAGAGATATACCATGGTAAAAGACAAACTTACTCTAGTTTTTCCGAAAAGAAACCATGAGTTTCACTTTATATGTATCTTAAAAGATGTATGTGAGTAAAGATAATATAATTCTTACTTATATATATATATATATATATATATATATATATATATATATATATATATATATATATATATATATATATATATGCATCTTATGTAAGAAAACTGATATGTTTTTTCTTTTTGTAAAAGAAGGGGGATTTCATACATGTGTATGAAATGATAAGGAAATCCAAGTTATTTCTTGAAAATGAATCTAGATTAAGGAGGGAAGTTATTGAAGATATTTCATGGGCTGGGAGATAAGTTAATGAGTTTTTCTTGGAAAATAAGTCATGAAGAACTCATGTTAGTTTCTCATAATCTTTTCTTTGGAAAATATTTTATTGTTTTATATAGGTTGTTCTTAATTGAATAGAATAACCTCTAGAAAAGAATAAATGGCTAGATGAATTATGTCAACTTCTTGATTTAGGTGTATTAAAGGTTAAGTTAACCTTGTTAGTGTTGCATTGTTTTCATGCATAAAAGAGGCTATCTGTGGTAAATTCTTGGAAGCCAAGCATGAGAAACTTGCATGTAGAATCATAGAGAAACAAAGTTCTCTGCATGAATAGAAGATCTATTGAGTATGTGATTACTTTATGCTATCATAATTATTATGTTAGTTTCTTTCGGAACAAGATCATGTATATGCATGCAAGATTTGTATTATCTTTAATTGGAAGGAATATACATTTTTGTGTGGGAAATGATATCATGTTTAGTTAGCCTACATAGGGAAATATTCTTTGAAAATAAAATGGATTACATGCATAAAACCCATATTAATGTGTTAGTTTCCTTGGAATATATATATGGGTAATGTTGGTATAATATTTGAAAATAAGACATCTATTTGTATGCTTTACTATAAATATGTGTTTGGATACTCCGTTGTGTTAAGAATTATTTTGGGAAAAATCTTTTGGAAACTATATATATTGGCTTTATTTTCATGCACCAAAAGTAATAAATTAAGGGTTAGTTATTTTGATAAATTTATGCAAATTTCATGCACGGATATCGTAACTAATGCATCAGTTTCTTTTAAAGAAAAACTTAGGAGATGTAGCTATTGTCTTGTAGGAATGTGTGCTTATGCGAGGAATACATTAGTTAATATGATGACTTGTAACTAGCACATATGCAGTATGTGCCATTAAAGGGAGCATGTCAAGGTATTTTACTTTCATGTCATAAATATACATGAGTAGATGGAGAAGCTTCTCTAGTATATATTTATGAAATGGTTGATTAATACTTTATGAATCTTAACATCAATGTATGTTGAAGTCAACATTAGTAGGGAATGATGGTGACTTGTACAATGGAAATATTATGCTTAACATGGTGGTAGGTAAATGATTAATGGTTCATGCAGATGAGTGTGATGGTTCACGCAGATGAGTGTGAGTTGCAGGATGGTCCATTGTGTGATGGAACATTGTAGGCACATCCATGCCACCAAGATATGAAGATATGAAGATATGAACGTTACTGGGTAAATGTTGTCATATTTATTGTCATGTCTTTAAGCTAGATATTTGCATATTTATTTGTAAGATTTATAACAATGGTTAAGAGATGGTCTCCCTTATAAGCCATTGAGTGAGGTGTTAACACCCTCACAAGAGTTTAATAATAAAATTAAACGTTCGCTGATTTTCACCCTATGGGGTTTCCAGGTTATATTGGTGTTCAATGATGTGATTGATTATGGTGTGAAATTGATGATGTTAATTCATTTCTTATTGTGATGTTCATAATTTCAAGTATGTGATGATTATAAGAATGATGAAATGAATTCAAGGTTACATCATACCATTTTATGTTAATGTATTATAATAGAGGTGCTTAATGGTTAAGTAATTTACTATTCGTATACTAATGTTACACTATGAACTTTCTATATAATGATGAGTAAGGAATATTTAATAGTGATTTGGATAGCTACCAGTGGCTTACTTGTATAAAAAAATTTAACTCCTTACATTTCCATGTGAAGTAATAAGTGTATGTTACAAGTGGTATTAGAGCTAAAGGTTGCAGCATTGGAGCCTTTGGGATTTGTTAAGTGAAAAGAAATTGAGGAATGCTACCAATGGACATTAGTTAAGGTATGATTCTAGAAATCTACATATTGATTGACATATGCAGTAGTCTACTTAATTTTGACATGAGACATATGATTCATGTTTATAACTACATTGAAGACTAACAAGTAATAAATGTTGCTGCAAAACGTTTTTCATAACATTGGAATCTTGTTGAGGATAACAGACAATAAAACTTGTTGTACAAACAACCTGAGTGCTCACTAGTGAAAGTGAGAGTTGACTATTAACATTTTGGTATATGACATATTACTCATACATCTAATGAACATAACTAAAGTTGCCATGCACTACTTGAAAAAGATGAAAGTGTATAGTGATGGTGTGTGAAACTAATGCATGAATGCAAAATATGGGGAAGGTCCTTGAAGAGGATGATAGAGTGTTTTAAAATGAAATTGAATGAACCCTTTCAAATGTTAAAAATACACAATGGGACAAGTAGCCAAACTTGACTACAATGACTAGTTGTTGAATGACTAGTTTTTGAATGAGTCGTGTCATGGAAGCATTAAGATTATTAGTGGCATTCTCTTATTTAGTGTTGTATGACTAACTAATAAAACCTATATCCATGAATGGGGTTTTTACTAAATATTATTGCAAGTTGTGAACAAGTAGTGACTTCAAGTGTCATACTGTTGGTAACAATACACTATTTGAATTGAAAATGTTGGACTACTACCCCAATCTTTATTGACACATACACATTAATGAATATTTATATATACTTATATGAATGATAACATTGTATGCATGAAACTAAAATTAACTTAAAAGTGATTTTTTTGTTTTTGTTTTTTAGCAATGCATATTTATGATTAGTTCCATTGATGAGATTAAGCATGGTTAGCTTAATGGCAAAAATAAAAACTTGTGAAATTAAATTAGTTCCATGGAAAAATTGCAACATTAATTGATAAAGTATCATGTTATAATGTGCATGATTTTTTATTTGGGAAATAATGATGTATAACACATGTATGTTATTCATGTTCCCTGTTACTCTAGATATCATTTGACACATGTGGAGGGCCAAGTATGATGTAGGATCTAAATAAAGTTTATTTTTCTTTATGTATAATGTGCATATAGTTCATTATGTAATTTACAATGGGAAACAATGCTAAAAGAGAAATTTAACATGCCAGACAGTTGTCAACAATTGTGAAAGGCTAGAAGGCCTTGGGTTGATAGTGGTTGCCTTCTCGGAGGGGTTGATGGCACTTACCTACCTGGATTTCCTCTCCCCAGAGGTATATGATCTCATTAAGGGAAAAGAGTTGGCCAAGAAGGTGAAGAGGGGAAAACCTTAGTCAACTTTATTGATTTTGGAGCCTGTTGGAGGAGGTCCAAAATTCCTCATAGACGGGATGTTGTTAGAGGAATAGGCATGATGTTGCAAAGAGGAACCTTATACTGGACCTTGAGTGGTCATTGGAATTCTTGAGTTGGTTTGCCAGTGGAATTTCATACTGAACCTGGAATGGTTTTTTTGTCAAATAACTGTCTAGATGTGAAAATCGCTCGATTTGGTTGTGGAAACCAACTCCCATGGTTTGGGAGGAGAATTTTGTTTACCATTTTGGTTCTCATAGCAGAACAAGTTAAGTAATTAGTTATGTGTTAAATTAAAAACGATTTTTTATATGATTGTGTAAATATCTTATGTAGATATTAAGAGGAAAGGAACTTAGCACTCGGAAAATGAATCACTGAACGTATAAGTTCATTTATTTTACTACTAATTTTTTTGAATGTCTTAGGAGAGGCTAGGATATGTCCATAGTGCATTGATTGACCATTGGTATGATTAGAGAGTTAGGTGCTCTCTCAGTACTTTTTGAATTACTTTGTGGATGTCTTTAGTGGGAGCTAAGAGAATGTGCACATGGTGTAGTGATTTATAATTTTTATGATTTATCATGAATGGATGGTTAGTGCTCTCTAAAGACTAGAAGAGTACTATGACTAAAATATCACTTGAAATTGCATGAATGAATGATAGTTTAAAGTATTTCATTTGATTGAAACTATGTGACTAATGTGATTGAATTTGTTAGTCATACATTACAGGCTCTTTCCATGGAGTGTTGATGGGTTTTTAAACCATTCTAAGAGAGCTTGTGTAAAAGCCATCATTAGATTTTTCTATATTTTTATGAATTGAATAATGGATAAGTAGTTAAAAAATGAAAATGGAATATTCTTTGAGCTATACATGCTTATGACTATGGATAAAAACATTCTTGTTTCAATTAATGGCATCTAAAAGAAAAAGAAAATGTTTCATTGTGAAGGGGAAGGACCCCCTTTGAGTTTTTTATATTATTATATCACGAGTATAATTTTAAGTTTCAATAAGAGAAGCACACCGAGGACAGTGTTGCCTTCAAGGGGGGAGTATGTAACATACCTACTCAACCTTATGTATTTACACATGGTAAATAAATCTTACATTAATGCGTTTTTTAACTGTTTAATCAAGAATCGGTTGAAAATTAATTATTGATAACAACCCTTGGGTATTCGTTATTTACTTGAGATCTCTGGAGAGGTTTGGGGGGTTGGGTGTTCACAATTTGGGTAGACAGGTTTAGATGTGTGTTTCATGTTATATGGCATGGAGTTTAGCATGGACGTCATTGGGTTTGCACAGTCTGTGAATGAGTTTAGGCTCATCAAAGCGCTGGGCCATGGCGACATGGGCACCATGTAGCTAGGAACACATGTGACCAGCGGGAAGCCTGTGGCCATGAAGGTAATGAAAAAGGAGCTTATGCAAAAGAAGAGGAGCCACAAGAGGCCGTGGATGGAGGAGGAGATCTTGCAGAAGTTAGACTATCCCTTATTGCCCAATATTTTTACAAAATTTGAGTCGGAAAACCACTCTTTCGTACTCATGAATTACTTCTCTGGATGGGACCTCAATACGCTCAGGCAAAGGTAGAAGAACAAGAGGCTCTCCGAGTCTGCTGCTAGGTTATGAGAGATGGACTAGGTGATTGCTAAGTCTCATTACCGTGGCTGGTTATGTTTATGTGATATATGCGTCTTCATGAGAGCCATACAAATTATAAGAGGACGCATGCTATGAGAGATGGACAAGTTCATTGGTAGGTCTCATTGGTTTTTGCATTGAAAGGCATGGTTGAATATACTATTTTATCTAAAATTATTTCTTTATGAGACTTTGTTATTGTCCTCCACAAAGATATAGTTAACACTGTGAACTTCCTTGGAAAGCTTTTTCATATTTCATAAGTGCTATATCTCATAAAGGTTGTAGAAGTTGTTTGTAAAAACACTGTGCTAGTTTTTCAGAAAGTAGTAAATATTGCTATTATGTTAATCTTTTAGAAAGATATTGCTCTTAGTAATATACCATGGTAAAAGACATAATCCATGTCATTTCTTGAAAATATTAGTATTATGTTAATCCTTTAGAAAGATATTATTCTTAGAGATATACCATGGTAAAAGACAAACTTATTCTATTTTTTCCGAAAAGAAACCATGTGAGTTCTTGCAAAAATTTCTATATGTATCTTGAAAGATGTTTGTATTATTAAAAGATAATATAAATAATTTTTACTCGTATATATATATATATGCATCTTATGTAAGAAAAATCAGATGCTTGTTCTTTTTGTAAAAGAAGGGGGATTTCTTACTTGTGTATGAAATGATAAGGAAATCTAAGTTATTTCTTGAAAATGAATATAGATTAAAGAGGGTAATTCTTGAATATATTTCATGGGTTGGGAGATAAGTTAATGAGTTTTTCTTGGAAAAGAAGTCATGAAGAACCCATGTTAGTTTCTCATAATCTTTTCTTTGGAAAAGATTATATTGTTTTATATATGTTGTTCCTACTTGAAAATAATAACCTCTTGAAAAGATTAAATTAATAGATGAATTATGTCAACTTCTTGATTTAGGTGTATTAAGGGTTAAGTTAACTTTGTTAGTGTTGCCTAGGTTTTATGTGTAAAAGAGGCTATCTATGGTAAATTCTTGGAAGCAAATCATGAGCAACTTGCATGTAGAATCATAGTGAAACAAGGTTCTTTGCATGGATAGAAGATCTATTGAGTATGTGATTACTTTATGCTATCATAATTATTATGTTAGTTTCTTTCGGAACAAGATCATATATATGCATGCAAGATTTGTATTATCTTTCATTGGAAATAATATACATTTGTATGTGGGAAATGGCTGAGCATGTTTAGTTAGCCTACATAGGGAAATATTCTTTGGAAAAGAAAATGGATTACATGCATAAAACCCATATTAATGTGTTAGTTTCCTTGGAATATATATATGGGTAATGTTGGTATAATATTTGAAAAAAATACATGTATTTGTATGTTTTACTGTAAACAGGTGTTTGGATACTCTGTTGTGTTAAGAATTCCTTTGGAAAAACTCTTTTGGAAACTATATACATTGGCTTTCTTTTCATACACCAAAAGTAATAGCCTAAGGGTTAGTTATTTTGATTAAATTTATGTAAATCGCATGCACGAATATCGTAACTGATGTATCAGTTTATTTTAAAGAAAATCTTGGGAGATGTAGCTATTGTCTTGCAGGAATGTGTGCTTATGCAGGGAAAATATTAGTTAATGTGACGACTTATAATTAGCACATATGCAGTATGTGCCGTTAAAGGGACCATGTCAAGGTATTTTACTTTCATGTCATGAATATACCTGAGTAGATGGAGAAGCTTCTCTAGTATAGATTTATGAAATGGTTTATTAATACTTTATGAATCTTGATATCAATGTATGTTGAAGGCAACATTAAGAGGGAATGATGGTGACTTGTACAAAGGAAATATTATGCTTAACATGGTGGCATGTAAATGATTAATGGTTCATGTAGATGAGTGCGATGGTTCACACAGATGAGTGTGAGCTGTAGGATGGTCCATTGTGAAATGGAACATTGTAGGTACATCCATGCCACCAAGATATGAAGATACGAAGATATGAACATTAGTGGATAAATGCTATCATATTTATTGTAATGGCTTTAAGCTAGATATTTGTATATATCTTTTTAAGATTTATAACAATGATTAATGGATGGTCTCCCTTATAATCCATTGAGTGAGGGGTGAACACTCTCATGAGCCTTTAATAATAAAATTAAACATTAGTTGGTTTTTACCCTACATGGTTTCCAGGGTATATTGGTGTTCAATGATGTGATTGATTATTGTGTCAAATTGATGATGTTGATTCCTTTCTTGTTTTGATGTTCATAATGTCAAGTATGTTATTACTACAAGAATGATAAATGAATTCAAGGTTACATCAAACAGTTTTATGTTAATGTACTACAATAAAAGTGTTTAATAGTTAAGGAATTTACTATTCTTATACTAAAGTTACACTATGAACTAGAGAATTTCTATGTAATGATGAGTAAGGAATATTTAATAGTGATTTGAATAGTTACCTATGGGTAAATTGTATAAAAAAATTTAACTCCTTGCATTTCCATGTGAAGTAATCGGTTTATGTTACAACGTTTAAGAAATCTTGTAGTTTGAATCATATTTTTTATGGTGGAAATGGATTCAGCACTATAAAAAACCTCAATAACTTATAGATCACCCAAAATATCGAAGTTTGATAGCTATAACCTGGATTTACAAAAATCATTTATGGAATTCCTTAAAATCTTACTAAAATTTCCATAATTTTCAGGAAAAAAACAATTTAATTAAACTACAAAAATCTAATCCTTGTGAGAGTATCCTACGATGACTGATAAGGTGCTACATTTTTGTGGGTTAAAAGTAAAGATGCTCGTTGGCCCGAAGATTGTCTTCTTTTAATATGATGTGATGTACCTTTGTGGTTGTTGCATCATTTCATGTTCACATGCTAGTCCCAATTTGGGAGAAAGAAGAAGGCGTTGTGTCATTTCAGTGTCAAATTCCATTATTCGCGGGCAACTCAATGCGTGTCACTGAGGATTAAGATACGTTGCAGAATTTAATTTCGGTGTTAGCAGTGCATGGTATGGATGTTTTTATTTTTATAATATAATTTTTTTTATGAATATAAATATTTTATCAAATTATAGATAAAATTGACTCTAGAATAGCTCTAGAAGATTAAAAACATATTTAGACTACTCTTGTGTGTATTCCAAATTACTATCACGTGTGTCGGTGGGGGCGATGACAACTAGTTCCGGTTCTCAGAGATTACGGAGAATGAATTTCCAGGTAAGGGAGCTGCCATCCTTGCATCTTTTACCCAATTTTTTCAAATGAGATAACTCGAAATACGTCTTTTGTGTGAAATATTGAATTAGTATGTATGTTGTTTAATGTTCAAAACTTTTTTTTCATAAACTATTAATGGCTTTAAATATGTAAATATAATATTAAATTTATTATAAATATTGATTTTAATATTTATGATTAATTTTAAACTTATCAATCGAATCTACACTACTCTTGAAAATCTGATGGAATTCATATTCTTGAAAATCAGATGGAATTCATATGCTTTAACGTTAAAAATGGTAGATGCTAATAACATAGTTTGAGTTTTCATTTATTTTAAATTTAGCAATTAAGTTTGGTTAAAAAAAAGCAAATGTCCATCTATAGTTAAAAATGGTAATGACTAGCTATTGATAAAAATGGCAATGACTAGCTTACAACACTCTTTGACTTTATAGTTTTTTGTTCTTTTAAATGGGAATCTTTTTTATTTTATTTATTTAAAGTAATGCTCAATTTTAGTAAAGTTAATAAAGTGAAATCTAAGAATCTATATACATTTGGATATATTTTATTAATTATATATAAGAGTTGAGGGAAAATGGGTTTTACTAGGGTTTAGAGCTAGGTCTATTTTTTTTTTTCAACAAACTCCACTGCCTTAGTTGTGAACCTTCCTGTACACTCATACCATGTAAAAACTTGAAGCTTGAGATGCCTCTTGACTTGTACGAAGATGTATTGGATTACACGTGAGACCCTTCAGAAGGAGTCAACATATGGGTAGACCTAGCAATTATGTCAAGACTTCCTCCTTCCCCTACGACAACATCATATCTCCCTTCCTCAACAGCGGTATGCCCCAGTCTTTAGACATTATCCTCTACATGGCCCCCTCTGCAGGCTCCTTTAGCATGTGGCAAAAGTCAATACTTTTAAAAAAATGTTGAATTTGCTTCCCAACATTCCCCTTGTGGCTCCCAATTGTCTCCCTTTGCTTTGTGGTACCCTCCTGTGATGAACCCCCCCATGATCTCTCTTGGACCTTTCTCTTCTAGGCCTTCAATCGGCCGGAGGTTTTACCTTCAAAGTTTTTATTGGATTATCATTGGCCCTCTCAGTCTCTCAATTTCCTAAGGTGCCTCCTCACCCTAGAAATGCAAAGTGGAGGTGGTTTCGCTCAGTGCCAATTATGTCACGTGATTTCCCCTACTAGCCACCCACAAAAACCTGATCGTTGGCGTATTAAGCATAGTCCCAAGGAACCATACTTAGTATTGAGGAAGGAAATCCAATTGACTAATATCCATAGGATGGAGAACATGGTTGTGGTTGGTTGCTTCTCTAGTAGGCACATGTTGATGTTGTCATGTGGAGGTGGATGGACCAAAACATTAAGTTTCGCCTTGGTTACTCATGTCCATGAATGATTTTTTCCAAAGACTGGATGGGGTGGTAGATTATGTGTGCATAATACATGGTGAGAATTGTGGGAGGGAAATGGTGATGGGGCTCATAGGCCCTTTTACTGTAAAAATGGTCTATAAAGTTTGATGCAAGAGTAGGGAAATTGGACTTGGTCCCCATCTAGGTTCGACTTCTAGATCTGCATCCCATATTCTAGTCAAAGAGTTTGTTTCAAGTAGTAGGAAATTCTTTGGGTTTTTATTATGATGCAGATATTTCATTTCAGTAGACTGGATTTATGGCTATTGCACGCATTTTGATGGGTCTCTATTTTTCACTAGGTTTACCTAAATCCATATCCATCACTGCTAGGGAAATTATACACCACTAGAATATTGATTATGAAGGTATACCCTTCAAGTGCACTTGTTGTCATGCTTATGGGAACCTTAGTAGGGACTGCAAATTGGGCAAAAAAAAATGGGAGAAATGGGTCAGAAAGAGCCAAACATATTTTATCACTCCTCCAGCCCCCCTCAAAACTCACCTGAAGACATTCAGGATCCCTAAGAATCCTCAGTCTTTGTGTGGTGAGACTTCTACTATATATGCTGAAGCATCTCCATCTCTAGGCTCTCCGCAGGAAACAACACAACGCTCTTTGATAGTTGGTGCATTAATGGTCTCAATAGACTCTCCCCCTCCTACAATGGCATCTCCTGCCTTAGGTATGGGCCATTATATTCTTCCAACTTTCTTTCTCTAGTGATCCTTTTATTCAATTCCATCAGGTTATTTTCCTACATTTCCTCTGTTGGGTCTAGAGCATGATTATCTTCTTTATTTAGATGTATCTCTGTGTTGGAGCCCTATTCTTAATGGGGTGACAATGCCGCCTATCGTTTAATAATTGCCAAGGGGATCTAGGGGGGGGGGGCAGGGAAGGTCGGGCAAGGGGCGACGACGACCTTTTGGAGGCACCCCGCCACCCCCTTGGTGGGGGATTTCGGGGCAACACCCCTCAAGCTAAAAACATAGGTAAAATTGCTTTGTAAGATTTTGTAATTTCTTAGTCAGATTTTGTAATTTCTTAGTCAATCTGGGTTGTTCATTAGGCATATGATCTGATGGTAGAAGTTATGTTTAATTTAGTGTTTTTTTTCCCGAGAAGGCAACCCCTCATTTTGTATGAGTGTATTATATTGTGAGTGTTTATGGTATGTGTATTATGAGAAAGAGACAAAAAGGGGGACTATGAGAGAGAGTAGAGGATATTACAATGAATTTATTGTACATTGTGTCTCTTCATCTTGCTGGATAATATAAAGGAAGGACTGGATGTTCTGGGTGGACGTATCCCAAATTGGATGAACCATGTATATCTGTGTCTCTCTTATTTTATATTTTTTCTGTGCTTTTGTTTCCACATATTTTATGTGTCCCAGTGCTATATAATATACAATTTTCTAATATCCTCCCCTTATTAATAGAAATCCTCTCAAGCCCCTATGTGGGATTACATCCCCAATTTCCCCTCCATTATTCATACTCCCCTCCTATGAAATCACCTCTTCCATACCAAATGCCATAAAAAACTTCTTAGATTCTCTCTTGGAAAACTTGAACTTTTTTTATATTCTTCCAGCAAAAATACTACCCACCTAGTCCAACAACAAACATGTCACAGCCATAATTGCAAAGTGTTTCGACTTCATCCTCATCTCATATAGACTACTTGATTCTAGCCTTAAAATCAAATAGTGGTCCTCTGTGGGTGGTGATTCTGATCATGTTCCTCTTCTCCATGATTTGGAGCCTCTCCCCACCAAACCTCCTAGCCCATTCAAACTGAACTCCTCTTGGTTATATGACTTTCACATGATTTCCCTTCTCAAAGAAACCTGGTCTAGATCTTCCCTTCACTCTATGGAATCCCTTTCCTTACAATTTTAGAGAAACTTAAAAAATTGTACGAAAATTATCATATACAATTATGGTTGATATTCAATCACAATTACAACTTCTTTGGAATAAATCCTCCTCTGAGGATACCCCTGCAGAAGGAAGACACCTAAAAATTCAAGCCCTCTGTCTCCAAGCTAGTGTTGAAAACAAAAAATTTTCAATAGGGTGGAAAATAACAAAAACACCATTAACACCATCTAAGGAGTCACTCGTCCTTATGGAAATTTTCCTCTTCATTCTCTAACATAGTGAGGGAAGGTTTCTCATACATCAAAAAAAAATTCAAGCAGGAAGAGAGGATTACTATCAAGAAAATTCTCTTTGTCATTAGACACTTTCCAAGATCCATATATGAGGATTAAAATGAAGTCCTCATGTCTGAGGTCCCAAAGAATGAGTTGGAAATTGTCCTTCATAGTTTCCAAAATGATAAGAGTTTAGGTCATGATGGGCTCCCAATTGAATTTTACATTAAATTCATAGAATTTGTTGGAGATTATCTTCTCTCATTTACTGAATACTCTAGATCCTATAGTCATATTCTGGCACAATTTAATACCACCTTCCTAGATCTTATTCCTAGCTTTGATAATCCTGAATATTTTGACCAGTTCTAGGCCATCTCCCTTTGCAACATTATCTATAAAATCATCACTAAGATTATATCCCTATTTTTAAAGGATATCCTTTCTTTCAATCTCTATTGAACAATTTGGATTTTCGTATTGATAGGAAAATTCATGAAGCTAATGGTCTGTCCCAAAAGGCCTTCCACTCTATCCACTCACTCCAACAAAAGGCATTGGCCTCAAGGTTAATCTATCAAAATCCTTTGATATAGTAAATTGGATTTACTTATGACTTATTTTGATCCACCTAGGCTTCTCTGATTCCTTTTTCACGTGGGCTATGAATTTGATCTCTACCTTTTTCTTTTCCATTCTCAGCAATAAGGAGGTTTCCTCCTTTTTCCACATTGAGAATGGCCTTTTCTAGGGCTTCCCCCTCTACCCTATCCTCTTTCTTCTTTTAGTTGAAGGTCTCAACAAGCTGCTATAACAAGTAGTAAGAAATGGAAGTTTCAAAGGTCTTCTTATCTCTCAAAATTGTTTTCATTTCCACCTTATCTTTGTTGACGCTATCCATGTATTTTAAAATGGAATAATTCCTCAAATCAAACATCTAAAGTCTATTTTTGGTGTATTTAGTTAAGCAACATGATGAAAATAAATAATCAGAAGTATTCCATTTATAGTTGGGCTATTCTAGAGAATGAAATAAGTTCCATCAAAGAAATTCTAGCAACTCCTCTTAAAAATGTTGGTAATGGTTTCAAATATCTCAGTTTTATTCTCAAGCCTTGCAATTATCCCAAGCATTATTTGACATGGTTGCTAGTAAAAATTGAAAAAAAGAATCAGACTTTAGATCAACAAATGGCTTTGTAGAAAATCCACATAGATTAAACTAATATTTTAATATGCTAAAACAAAATTCTTGAATCTATTCTCTAAATTGCGGAAACCAATTATGATTGCATAATCACTTGAACAACAAAGAGAAATAATTTCAATCAGACAACACAAAGATATATCTAGGGAAAGCCTCAACTAAAAACCCCAGTATTTGTATATTGCATTAAGTCAAGAATATGACACAATACAATGCTTCGCTCAGGGTTGATAGTTCTCTGCACTATCTTTGACTCTCCTACTGAACTCCAAGAAAGTTTTGTCCAATACTTAACCAATTTCTTGCCTCTGGATGATCTACCTTGCTTGCATAATCCCTAGGGAAATTCAACCCCTATTAATTAGGAAATTCCCAATAAACATAGTTACCGAACAAATGATAAAATTACTCATTACCCATTTTTTTGAGATAGAAAAAAAAAAACACCCAATTTTGAAAAGTGGTGATGCAAAATCACCCTTTTTATTTGGAGCATATTTTTGGCACTTTAAATTTTCGTATGATTTTTTTTAAATGTCATAATTTTCATGTCGATTTCCATATGTGGGATGCAAAATCACATTTTTTTAGCATATTTTTTGCACTATAATTTTTTTTTAAATGACATGATTTTCATATCGATCTTGAAACGTGGTGATGCACAATGAACCCCTTTTTTTAGAGGTTTTATTTTTGACACTTTTTTTTTTTTTAATCAAGTATGAAGGATTGTTTTAAAATGTTAATGATTTTCATGCTAATTTTGAAAAGTGCTCATGCAACATCAACCCTTTTTGTTTTGAGGACTTATCTTTTGCACTTTAAATTTTCTAATGTTGGTGATTTTCATGTTGGTAAAAAAAACAATAAAAAATAAACAATAAAAAATAAACAAAATGGCATAAAAAATAAAATAAACCAAAATGTAAAAAAAAAGGAAAATTAACTTGCAAAAAAATAAGTACAAAATATTATAAAAATAAAAAATGGAAATAAAAATTAAAAATTGAAGCAATATTACATATAAAAAAAAATTAAAAGAAATATAAATAAAAAATAAGTAGGTAAATAAATAAATAAATTTAAAATTAAATTCATTTTTTTAAATGTAATTTCGGGCCTCCACAAGGCCGCTTGGGTAGGAAGGTCGATTCTTGGAATCAACCTCGCCGCCCAGCTGACCGTAGGGCCTGGCGACGGGGTGGAGGAGAGCTGAGGGCCGACGAGAGCTCGACCTCCCCACACAACCAACTGCGAGGCTTGGTTGTCAAGCGTGAAGGGAGCCACACTCGATTCTCGAAATCGACCTTCCCGACTAGGCGGCCTCGAGGAGGCCCAGAATTACATTTTTTTAATTATATTTTTTATTTAAATTGAAGTTTTTTTTTAATTAATTATTTTTTCTTTGTTTAACTTTTTTTGAATTATTTTTGGTTAATAATTTATGTTTTTTTTTCTGTAAATTTTAAATGGATTTTTTTACATAATTTTAATATGGCTTTTTTTTTTATGATTTTTTTTTTTAATTGTTATTTTTATTTATTTTTCGTTGTATTTTTTTAATTATTATTTTTTATTTTTTTTTAATATGTTTGTTAATTTTTTTTGGTTATTTAATTAAAAAATCATATATATATATATATATATATATATATATATATATATATGATTTTGAATGTTTTTAGTTATTATTCTCAGTATTTTTAAATATTTTTTTATTTTTTTTTTGTTTTTGTTTTTTTTTTTTATAATTTATCTCATCAATATTATTTATTCATTTTGTGTATGTTTTGTCAAATTTCAAAATTCTTTTCTTAAATATGTTTTTTTTTTTTTTATTTCTTGTTTGTTTGCATTTTTTTTATTTTTTAAATTTTGACCTTTTATAAGTTAATTTTGTTTTTTTCAAGTTTTTTTTTTTCCTTTTTCTTTTTTTTTTTGTCTTTTTATATATATTTTTATAGCGTATTTTTTTGTGTTGTTTTTTAATATTTTTATTTACTTCTTATTGTCTTTTTTATTTTTTTGTGTTTCTTTTGGTTTTAGTTTTTATTTTTTCATGTTTTCATATTCACAATATTTGATTGGATATATATGTGAAAACGTAGAAGTAATAAGTCTAAGAGAACATTTTTTTGTTGATGGTGTACTTCCTTAGCGATCGATAGATTTTTTTTTTTGCATATTTTTTAATATGTTTATTAGTTTCGATTTACTTAATTCAAAAGAAATATATTTTTGATATATATATATATTTCTCAATGATAAGATATATGTTTTAAAAAATAATTTGTAAATTTCAAAATCTTAAAATTATTTAAAAAAAAGGTATTTATGCAAAATTCCAAAAAAAACTATTGTTTTAATGGAGAGAGTATAAAAAGCTCCAAAATCACATATAAATTCACTTGTTTTGTAAAGTTGTTCATTCATCATAAGTGAAGGGTTTCATACCGAGTGATTTCAATATATTATATAAGAAAATATTATATTTAATAAATTGTTGTTAATATGATAAACTTAAAATAAAAATAAATTAATAAAAATAAATTGTCTTAGGCTAAGATATGAAAAGATATATAATTTTTAGCCTTTAAAATTAAAATTACGCTTGGAATAATAAATCTTTCATTTAATTCTTCATTTTTAAAAATTGTTTTAGTCATATAATTTCTCCATAATTTCATGGTTCAAATATGTTAAAAACTTAGGATTTTTAAAACCATGGTTGAAAACTTGTCAAAATATTAAGGTTTTTCTTAGCTATGATATTTTATCTTGAATGCTATGGTTGGAAACAATCAATTTTAGGGTTTTTTAGAGGCAAGATATTTTATCTTTGACAAGATAAACAAAAATTGTTGGAAATTATAAGGCTTTGAGACATGGTATTTTTATCTTTAACATCATGTATCAAGGTTTTTTGATTTTTTATGATTTTTTGAAGTCCTAATATTTTATCTTTAATTTCATTGTTAAAAAGTGTCAAAATTGTGACAAAAATTTTGTTTTTGTTATTCCAACATCAACACTTTTTGTTTTGTGGTTGTTTTTTCAATCATTTTCTTAAGAAAAAATTAAGTTTTAGCATAATTTAAAAGATTGTTTAAATTTGACCCTAAAAAAAAAGTGCGCTCTGGAATACACACTTTTCGTTTTTTAGGTATTGTGACAGCCAATTGATGTGTTAACTAGTTGTTGACTAGTTGTTATGATATTTTATCTTTGTTAAGAAGAAACATAAAAAATTTCATATTTTTGTGAAGGATTTCTTGATAAATATGGGTTAAATTTATTTTGTGAAAAATGAATTAATTATGGAAAAGTGATTCCATAAAATTTAAAGCAAAAAACTTACTAATGGTAAAAGTATTCCCAAGAACTGAGAGGTGGTTGGACAGTTCAAACAATTACCTTTTCCTCTAAGGATAAAGGCACATCCTAGAGAGGAAAAGGGGTTCTGTTCTGAGGAGGAGAAAAAGGGCAGAGAAAGGAAATTTTAGAGCTAGTTGTGATCAGTGGAATACTCTGTACTCCTAAGGGTTTCTAGAAAGGAAGACTGGACTTGGAGTCCTAAGGTCTCTTTCGAAACCTCTGTCAACCTACCCAACTCAGGAGTGGAGCATGAGGGAAGAGAAGGACATACTCGCCTCTCTCATGGTTGGGCAGATACCATCAACAACGACCCAGATAAGATAAGTACGCATAGTTATTTATTTCAATTCTTAATTATAGAACTAGTTGAAAAAAAAGAATTCAATCTTACTGTGAAATTCCTAGAAATTTGAAAATATGTATTGCAGATAGAAAGAGTATCAATTATAATTTTAAATTATGTTACTAGAAAATATGTGTTGCTAAAAGGAAAGAACGTGAATATTCTGTATAGTGTAGTACTCAAAGATATATTTACGTACATGAACAAAGGAAAGAGATTAGTGTACTTTATATATTTACAAATGAATCAGTAACTCTCTTAAAGAAAATATTACAGTAAGCAAGGAATATATTCTATGCTACAATTTAAATTATGTATATATATATATATATATATATATATATATATATATATATATATATATATATATATATATATATATATATACGTAACGTACGCGCGCAGGCCCCCGCCCACATACAGCCAGTAAAACCGAACAAAATTAAGTAGGAGGAATTGGAAATACATTTGTGAACTAATATGAAGCTAAAGTAGGTAATATGGAAGAGAACTATTAGACCCAAATCCAGGAAAGAGCCTGGACTCTAGGTTTGGTCACTCTTCCTAAAAGCTAAACAATACATGGATAGAAGAAGATGGCCCGACCATCACTCATAACCAAAGGTAAAGAAATAATTAAGAACTGCTAATCTAGTACATGATAGAAATTCCGCATTTGCAGAGTAAGTCCATAATATCAATTTGACTGAGTCTGGAAAGTTGAAAGAAGGACAAGAAATCATGTATAGACGGAAACCAAGAAATGCCACAAGTAACATGGATACAAATCATAAGATAGGTATCTATTAAGGACATGCAAGAAAACTGTAGAAGTCATACTTTAATGTAAGACTGTAAATTATTTGCCTGGTTAAAAACTAGTGCTATATATAATATGCTAAATGCCAAGCTCAAGCTATAGAAAATGATAATGTACAATAACCATAAACACGAATGTAGAGTGGCGGGCACGAACCTGCCTGGATCAAAATTTTAATACCCATGTATTAAGAACTAAAGTTTGTCTTGATTCAAAATAGAAACTGCATAGAATTTATACATTAAGAATTATATAGTACTCAAAACCCGTAAATATTATAAGATTATCTTTATAGCAAATGTTCACAGTCCCATGGGAAAATTACAAGACTATAACAGAAACCCAGATAAACTTCATTTTGAAGCATAAAGACTTGTGGGGGGTGTCATCTGGGCAACCTGACCACCGAAAACACCAATAATAAAACCAGTTTAGCTTCTACAAGAATGCAAAATTATGGAGGAAACGCTCAGCTGGCTTTAAATGTAAAGAATTGTGCTATTGACACCCGACACCGGGAGAAGCAGGATATGAAATACCTGTGGAACGATAACCAATTTAGGAGGGAATTTGCAGCTTGAATCAAAACTGAAATATTAAGAGGCACCATAGAAAAATAGGTACCTCCAAAACAACCAAATATGATACCATTAAATGCTAAACCGATATTTAAATGAGAAAAATAATTGAGATAATTGAAAATTGAAATGAAAGGGTAGAAAGAATGAGAAATTACCTGTAGGTATCGGTCTGGTTATTTGAGATCCAATTGGGGTGGAATCCAAAACAAAAAAATCATGTTTAGCAACTCTGAAGAGCGGTACTGAAAAACTAGGCACAAAGAAAACACAAGCGTAAAAGGTTTGGTAGTTACGTGTAGTCCTAGAGAGGAACTCCTCCGGGGTTTGAAAGAGCATTGTCCTGATCCAAGATCCTGGAGTAGACCTGTGAATACAATAGAAATATTCAACTCAAAACCTCGGAAGAAAATACCATTCATAGAAGAATGCAAACCCAAACAGAGCTGTGAAAGGAAGAACACCATTTGAAACGATGGGTTAACCATACATATTACTCGTAGAATGCAGAAGGAGAACACCACCAACACAAAGCTTGCAGAGCTCTCAGGCAAGTGAAGAAACGAGCAAATGAACTGGGAACAGTTAGAGTGCTGGGGGTAGTACCCTAAGCGGTTCCAGATCGAAGGGTGGATGAAGAGATAGGTGGCTAAACTCAAAGCCCAAGAAGATGCTTCCATAGAGAATCATTAAACACAAGATTGGCAATGAATTGTAAGCCGTATGAAACTTAAATCATAAACCCAATCAGTTAGAAAACGCAATTAAGGATAGCATGTGGTATAGGTACAAGCTTGATCAGGGGTTGCCCGAGGAACGAGGATCATTAACCCTTCATTGAAACCATAGTAATCAACAGAGAAATGAGCTAGCATTCCCGTTAAAAAAACACCTTTAATATTCATATAATACCGAATAATATATGGTTTAACATAGGTAAAGAGGTATGGTATAAGATCGTAAATCAATTTTTCTTTTTGTATGATGAATGTTACAAGTGGTATTAGAGAATTTTTCACAAGCTGGGACCCTAAGGGTCACCTAACCTAATAAAATTGTGTATATATGATGCAAAGAAAAATAAACAATAGTGCAGAAGATAGCATGAGGAGGGGATAGACACAGCAACCACCTCGGAATGCAGGGGAACCTACACCCCAACCCCAACTGGAAATGAATCCTGAAATATGGATTCAACTGAGCGTGGACCAACACCAGCAGACGAGTAGACTCCTAGAGGAGTAGCAACATCATACAAGTATAGTTCTGAGTACTGTACAAAAGTTGCAAGAAGAATTGGATAGATTAAGTAGCGACAATGAATGCCTGATGCAATAATAGGAAAGGATACTGAAAAGCATTTTAGACAAACAAAATCAGGCGGTCGTGCAACCTAGCCCTGATAGGGACATGCAGGAAGAAAAGGAACAACAAACCAAGGACCAAACCACTGAAAGAATGGACAAAAGTCACTCCCAACGAATCAACAAGAATAGAAACTACAATGAGGCTACGTTCGGTAATGTATCAAATCAACAGGAAATTAAGAAACAAAAGGTGTAACTGCAAGGTGAGTTCCGGAAGATAAAACCACCTACGTTTAACGAAGAAGCTGAGGAGTTGGCAGAAGCTTGGTTGATTAATATGAATAAGTACATCCAGGTCTACGAGTACAGTAGCAATATTAAAGACAGATTGGAAATTTAACAGTGGAGAGAAAAGGCCACTCTGTGGTGGGAGGAAGTCAAGAATGTTCGTAGCATTAAGGATCAAGATGTAACGTGAGATTTTTTCCAGCAATATTTTAAGGACAAGTACTTAACAGAATTCTTCTATGATGAAAAATCTAGAGAGTTCCACGATTTGAAGCTGGGGAAAATTATAATGGATGAATACATAGCAAAGTTCACTTCCTTATTAAGATATGTTCCTTATTTAAGGGACAAAAAGGCTAAGGTTCAAGGGTTGTTAAGTAGTCTACAAACTCACACGAAGGAGCGAATTGAATTCGTGAACCCAAGAACCATGGACGAAGCAATTCAGAAGGCAAAAATATGCTATCAACATTCCAAGGCCAAAGGAGAGTTAGGTAAGGATTGGTAGCCAAGAAAAGGACAAAAAAATAGTTCCAAATTCAAAAGTGATATGAATAGCAACTTCAAGAATTCTGCACAAAACATGGTAAGTAAATATTTTGGAACAAATCACCAAATAACTCAATGGCTTGCAGAAGAGAGACCTACATAGGCCTCCAACAAACCTGAAAAAGGACAAGTCCCAAAATTGCAGCTGCAGTGTTGGGGGTGCGGCGAGGCTCACTGTTTCAAAAAATGTCCACAACGAGGGAGAAGTGAAGCCATTGCCAATCTGGAGGAAGCTTCAATAGTGGGGGATGCAGCCCGAAGCATACCCATAATCAAAGCAGCACTGGAATATCGGCAGTCATATTTTCAGCCAACAATGATAGACTTGGAAGGTAAGCTACTATCACAGCTTGCTTCTGTTTTGGTAGACCCAGGTGCAAGTTTAAGTTATGTAAAACCAAAAATAGTAGAATTATGTAAATTAAAAAGTCAGAAATTCAAAAAAAACCTTGGTTGGTACAGTTAGCCACTAGTGCAAAAATAAAATTAAGTGCCAAAATTCCAAATGCACCTTGGAAATAGGAAGACAACAATTAAATGTGGACTTGAATATATTTCCACTAGGATATTATGATGTGTTGTTAGGCATGTATTTTCTAGAAAAACATTGGATGTTAGTGGATTGTAAAGAAAATATTATATATTATAGGATGCAAGATGGAACACACAATGAAATTCAAGGAATCAAGAAGTTGTTATAGCTGCATCCTATTATAGCATCCCAAATGAACAAATGTATTAAGAAGGGATGTCAAATGTATGCCATCCAAGTGGGGTATAATAATTCCAAGTAAAAGGCTCCTATGATGGAAAATATACCCGTGGTACAATATTTCATGGATATATTTCCAGAAGATGTACCTAGATTACCCCCAAGAAGAGATATAGACTTCACCATTGAGTTAATGCTAGTAGTGTCACCAATTTCAAAGGCTCAATACAGAATGAGTATTCCAAAACTAACAAAATTAAAAATGAAATTGTAGGAGATGTTGGAAAAAGGGTATATACGACAGAGTGTGTCCCCTTGGGGAGCACCGGTGATGTTTGTGAAGAAGAAAGATGGGACTATGCGGATGTGCATGGATTATAGATAGCTCAATAAGTTGACTGTCAAAAATAAATATCCTTTACCACAGATTGATGACCTGTTTGATCAAGTGAAGGGGGCCACAGTCTTCTCTAAAATAGACTTAATATATGGGTATCACTAGATCCAGATAAAAAATGAAGATCTCTACAAGACTTCCTTTCGTACGAGGTACGGGCATTATGAATTTGTGGTATTACCCTTCGGTCTAACCAATGCAGCAGCAACATTTATGAGGTTGATGCACATAATATTTCATCCCATCCTGGATAGTTTTGTGCTGATATTTATCGATAATATTTTAATTTATTCGAAGAATCAGGAAGAGCACAAGGAGAATTTGAGAATAGTGCTGGAAATGTTAAGGAAACATCATCTGTACACCAAATTCAGAAAATGTGATTTCTTCAATAAATAAATCCAGTATCTAGGCCATGTTATCTTAGCTGAGAGAATAGTTGTAGATCCATAGAAGATTAAGACGATTATGGAATGGTGAGTTCCCCAAAATGTGGTAGATATCCGATCCTTTATGGGATTGGATGGGTACTACCAATGGTTCATTCAGGGGTTATCCAAAATCACTTTTCCAATTACTTATTTACAGAGGAAGGGAAAAGTATTCAGGTGGACTCCTGAATGCTAGAATAGTTTTGAGAGGTTAAATTATATGTTGAGCACCACCCCGATATTGAGAGTAGCTGACTCTAATAAGGCATTTGAGGTATGTAACGACGCTTGCAAAGAAGGAGTTGGGGCAGTGTTATCGCAGGAAGGAAAAGTAGTTGCCTACAAATCAAGAAAGCTAAAAATGCATGAACAAAGATACTAATCCTATGACAACAGTAGTGCATGTACTCTGGATATGGAGGCACTACTTATTAGGAAAAAAGTTTGTGCTGAAAACCGACCATAGCAGTCTAACTAGCTATTTCAAACAAGTTGATCTAAACTCTCATGAGGTAAGATAGAATGCCTTCTTAACTGAGTTTGACATGGAAATTTAGCATGTAAAAGGTAAAGAAAATTGGGTGGTGGATGCCTTGAGTAGAAAACTGTATTGTGTCTATGATCTTTGCTATAACCAACTTGAATGTAAATTTTTGGATCAAATAAAAGAGGAAGCCAGGAAGGATATTGAATATCAGTTTTTATGGCAGCAAATGGAGGAGGATAGAAGGCAAGGAAAAATTGGTGATTGCGGAATTAGCAAATAACAACTACTAAAATTTAAGGGAAAAATATATATTCCAAACAGAATGGAATTGAAGGAGCTGATTATGAATGAATATCACCGAAGCAATTATTCAGGAGACCCATGATACTAGAAAATGCTGACAACAAATAGAAAAATTTATTTTTGGCTTGACATGTGTAAAAAAATTACAGAATATTTAACCAAATTTTTGGAGTGTCAACAGGTTAAGGTGGAGCATCAACATCTAGTTGGATTGTTGCAGCCCATACTAGTGGCTGAATGGAAATGGGAAGTTATATCCCCGGACTTCATTACTGGTTTACCAAGATCCAAAAATCATAATGATTCCATTATGGTGGTAGTTGATAGGCTAAGGAAGGAAGCACACTTTATACCGGTATATTCTACGTACAAAACGGTGCAAATAGATGATATCTTTATGAGAGAATTATTTAGATTACATGGCATACTGAAAAAATTCATATCAAATAGGGATGTGAATTTTACTTCCGCATTGTGGAAGGCTTTGTTCAGAGGATTGGGAACCTAAATTAATTTCAGCACATCTTATCATCCTTAGAAGGATGGATAGACTAATCGGGTGAACCAAATTTTGGAGGACATGTTGTGCATGTACGTGATGCAACAACCCACCGGATGGGAGGACTATTTTCACCTAGTAGAATTTTCCTACAATAATGGGTACCACGAGTCACATAATATGAGTCCCTTCGAAGATTTATATGGGCAGCAGTGTCCCACCCCTATCAATTGGAGCAACCTCAAAACTAAATTGATGCTTGGACCAGAAATGTTGGCCGCGATGGAATTGGAAGTAAGAAAGATCAGACAAAATCTGAGAGCTGCACAAGACCGACAAATATTTTATGCGGACAAGAAGAGGACTTATGGAGAATTCACAGTGGGCGATCATGTGTATGTGAGAATCAAACCAAAGAGGAGCACACTAAGGTGGGCCTCCTGTTGCCAAGTTGTCTCCCTGATTCAAATCAAAAACACCAAAATTCTCATTTTAATCCAAGACAACATAGACTTTGCATAGACCTTGGACATCATGGAGACAGATACCGATACATCGTATGACCGAGATAATGATTCTACAACCGAATTGCATGCACCAAGGAGACCAAAATCTTTTGGAGAAGGCCAACAAGGAAAAGAACATGCTAAGGCACATGAAGAATCACTATTGGGCGAGGAATCATGTTTGCAAGGCATGAATCAAGATCTTGAAGGCAAAGTTAAAAAGGGCATTAAAGCATCGCAACAGGCATGATAGACTCCAAATTTTGGCCGAAGCTTCTTTGGCCCAGCATATCACTTGATGGTGGACATTCAGCCCAAATTTCAAGAAATTTGGGACACATTTTGTCAATTTTGAATTTTTTGGCCTTAACACAGATTTTCCTGCCCAACGCGTCGCGCCACTTGGCGCGTGCTTATAATTGGCAGCTCCTTTTGAAGAAAAATTTGTATTTCTAGATTTTTCATCAAAATTTGTGCATGCCTACCCATTACCTAAGGATTTTGACAAGTTTTGGGTTTCCTGAAGGGTCAAAAACACCCTAAAAATGGCCTTTCTGCCACTTTTTGGACACACAGAAAGTACTGTTGGGAAAAATCATTTTTGGAGGGGAAAATGGCAACAAAATTTAGAAATTCCACTTGGGTTGGAAAGTATACAGGTAGGGATTTCCAACGAGATATACTAAACTCAATTTGGACTCCAGTAAGGCCCTCAAAATAAGCTCCAAATTAGCATGATGCATATAGATTTCAGGCGCGACGCATTGGGAATTTTGGCTCAGTTTTCACTTAGCAACTCAAATTTTCACCTAGTTTTGGCTAGTTTGACTTTTTTTATCTCCAAATGTGAAACTCTTGATGTAACTTGATGTAATTTAATGGCTTTGATGTAATTTTGCCACATTTTTACTCATGCAAGTAGATTCATTCACCAAAAAGTGAAATGTAACTGAATGAATCAGTTTCCTATCTTATAGAGGCAAGTTGTTCCACTGCTTATTTTCTAGTTCTTAGTTTAGATCTTGTTGAAACAGCTCCTAAACTAGTGAGATTGACCCCTATAGGCATGGGATGAGTTATGCTTGTCTATATCTTGTAGTTTCTCAGTCATTTTCAGAGGTTGGACAACTGGGATTGCTTTGAGCTTCATTGTACATTTCATCTCTGCATTTTGGCAAAGGAATAGACCAGGGTTTGCAGCACTCTTTGGGATCCATGTGGCTCTATGTTTTGATGGTGTGTTTCTCTCTATTATTGTAAGTTTACTAATGTTTCATGTGTATCATCTTCCTTCTCATTTCTTCTTAAGTTAAACAAAAAAGTCATAAAGGTGGAATTCATTAGATTTGTAGTGCTCTGCCTTGAAGTTTTGTTTAATTTTCCATGTTTTCAACTGTCTGAAGAGGATTCTTGAAACCTCTTGCCCTCTTCAACTCCTCCTCAGTCTGATCTATCCATTTCATTCAATTCAAAGCATCAAAACAATTTCCTTTCTTGCCGCATTCAGCCCTCTGCAAAACTGATCATTTCCCGGACCCAAAATCTTCCTTTCCCTTTGATTCCAACAAAACCCCTAAAATCAAATCAAAATCTTTCACATATATACCTAGCCTAAAATCAGCCTTTATTTAAACTCATCTCAAGCCTTATTGATTATTTTTGCTGAGATTGACCTGGAGAGAGCCCTCTCCTGATCTGGTAGGGCTAGCTACCAGATTAAGCGTGATTTGATGTTACCCTAGACTCTGCCTTCCTTCAGCCTGAGGTAGATTTAGGCTCTAACATAGTGGTGACTCCAATGGGGAAGAAAAGTTTTTTTTTTGCTTTATAAACTACAGATGGAGCCTGAAGTTAGCCAGGTAGCCTTCGAAATGCTCTTGCTTTTCATTAGCGAAAGTAAATCAATGCTGGTTCAGTCAATCTCCGGTCTAGTTTATGAAATGAACATCTAGTTTCCTCAGTAAAATGTAATCAAGTTCAGATCTGATTGTTGATGGTGGACAACGATCAGACACCGCAAGGCTGAAATCATTCACCTGGCGACTCTAAATCAGTTTCGAGATCAGATCCAAGGACTCCACTAGAGGATGAACCTGATTAGCAGAAACATGAAAGGACAATATGGAAAGATCAGGTATTCAAGTTGGAATTTCATCCAAGACATTTTGTTCTTTTTCATAAATTATTTCTTCTCTTTTCCCGAGAATGTCAAGAAGGCTTTGCAAAGTATATTGTATTTGAGAAAAGATCCTCGGCCTGCATTTGATTCCTTCCCTTTGAAGATTGTAAATACCAAAGAGTTGCATGCTTTTGAGCTTGATCAAGACCTTTCTTCCGAATCTTGTGATGACCATCTTCAAACTGATGAACCTCAAGAGACCAAGACTGATTCTGCAGCATTTGTACATACCCCTATACCTTGTAAAATTCCAGATCGATACAAGCCTCTGATTTTACCTCCTATATCCCATGCTTTCCCTAAAAATCATGACCTATATCTACCAAGATTTGATGGTGAATGCGACAACATCACTGCTGAGAGACATGTTCTAAATTTTGAGTATTTTCTTGATCTTTTTGAAGTTGATGAAGAGGATGTCAGTATTAGGCTTTTTTCTCTTTCTTTGCAAGGCAAAGTCAAGAGTTGGTTCAAAACCCTGCCTGATGCGAGCATCTCATATTTCCAGCAGTTCGTCAAAGTTTTCCTCGACAGGTGGGTGATCAAACGAAACCCTTTCTTGATTATAGAAGAGTATAAACAACTGAAAAGACTGCCAGGGGAGACAGTACAACAGTTTTCTTCCATATTTAACCAAGTTTATTATTCGATGCCAATTGATATAAGGCCTCCTCCTGGATCTGCTCTCTTGCACTACCCGGGTGCCTTTGATCCGGAAATGGAGTTTCAGCTGAGAGAAAGGAATCTTGCAACACTTGAAGAGATGCAGAACAGTGCAGTAGATGTAGAGGCTCATTTGCTGATCCGAAGGGCAAAGTTGAAGGAAGAAGAGATGAAAAACATAGATCCGGAGGAATCGACATCTCTAGAGGTAAAGCTTGACATGTTGGTAAGTGCAGTGGAAGAGATGATGCAAAAGATCACCACAAGGAATGAGTATAATGTTCAAGCCCATGGCTCGATGATTGAAGAAGAACAAGTTGTTGATCCAAAACATTTTGTTTCTTATCCCAGTTGTCATAGATCTGATAATGATTGTTTTGTAGATCATCTTGGAGAAGAGAGATATGTTGATTTGACATGTATGCTTGATGATGTGTTTTATACTGATGATTTGCCTCAGTTTGATCAGTATGATGATGATTATGTTCTCCAAACAGAAGCTAATCTTGCAGACAAATCAGCAGCTAGTTTGTGGAAGGAGGAAGTTCACTTTCAGCAGCTCGAGTACAGTGATCAACCGATGCATATCAGCTATGACAGTGATGAGGAAAGTGCAGCAAATTTTGAAGTAAGTGAAGGATCTTTGCCTTTTTGTTTTGATTCGTTTCAGTTCATCAGAGACAACTTCCATGCAATCAGAAATCAACTGTCAACAAGTCTTGATTTGGACCATCTTGAGGGCAATAAAAACCTTGTTCAAGACTTCTCATATCCAGATTTGCAGCCCCCGAATGCCATTGATTGTCAAGTTGCAGATGAAGACTTGGAAGCTGGCACATATGATCAAATGATACAAGATGACTCCGTACCATTTTGTTTTGAATCATTTCAGTTTTTGAAGGGTAAATTGCATAGTAAATCTTCAAATGAGCAGCCTGTAGAAAATCATGTAATCTCATCAGAAACAATAGAAAATGGGTTGCAGCAGTATTTTCAAGTTTTTCATGATCCAATAGCTGATGTGTTGGATGATGTCTACAATCAAAGTCCTTCTCCATTGACTATATGTAAGCTTGAAACGTGTGCTGATATAAACTTGATCCGGCAGCCGGTCTCTTTGTCATTTTTAGCAGGAGTCTCGTCACAAAGCTCAAAACAAAGTTTGCATTCATGGTATGAGAAGAAGAGAAGTAATCCATTGGATGAGCTAAGTCCTAGTGTGCATGAACTTCAAGATCCTTATGCAGTGTTTTTGGAGGCGGATAGAGAATCCATAGTATTCAACGGATCTGTTCACAAGTTTTCATGGGAGTTTCCTTTCAGTAGTTCTCTCTTGTTGTTCATAAGCGAGCACTTGCGGAGAATTCAAACAGCAGCCGGAATACTTACTTGGTTGCATTGGTTGTTTCATTTCACTTGATCAGGTGATGAATGAAACTGTTAGAGTAGGTTGTATTGAATAAGCTTCATATTGAGCATATTTCCAGTTTGTCGGTTGTGTTTAAGTATCGAGTCAGTTCTTAGTTGAGTGAGAGTCAATTTGTGTCGTCAAGTCATCAGTTTTCAGTCATGCATTTCAGCTTGAGTTTTTGATTCCATTGCCCAATGGATGAAGGCACTGTCTGCTTTCCAAAGATCTGTAGTTCTTGGCACCTCCAAGGAGCTACCATCCCCATTGGAGCCAATGTTAGTGTCAGTCTTTTCAGCCTTCCTCCAGTGATCAAACATGCTCTTACAAAGTGATTTTAAGATGTCAAGGTCAAATTTTGTCATTTCAGTGAGTCTTCAAGTAAAATTTGGTCACTAGGTATTAGGTCTAGGGTTTGCTAACACTCCTTTCAAAGTTGTCCAAATGTCAGTCCATGTCACCATTCATCTGAGTGTACCATCATTCAGAGGGTTTTCATCATCATGTCAAGTTCCACTGGGTCATTTTACACCTTGTTCATGCTTCAGTTGTGCCTAGGTAAGGTTCATTTCCCTCTCCTAGGGTTTTGAAGGTAATTTCTCTTGGATGGTAAAATCATCAGCAAAACTTGTATCCTGATGTTCATACACCTTTCCCTATCCTTAATGTACCTTATTAAACACTTCCCATCACTGAGATCCCCCAAATTCCTCATTTTCGCACAAACCCTAGTTTCTTGCTACAACTTGGCAATTTTCTAGGCTAGGCCTGTGTTTTTCCCTTTTGGACCCCTTCCCCTCACTAAATCTCTGAAATTCCACTTTCCCCTACTTCCTAACATCCATCCCTACTTCCCAAAATTTTCTCAAGAATTTATAAGCCCCTTATCCCCTTCATTTCACTTCATTTCGACAAATCCCTTATTCCACACATCAGGATAGGTTTTACTCCAATGATGTTTCTGAGAAATAAAAGATTAATTTGGAAATAACGAGATATTTTTTTGTCCAAAATAGACCAAGGAAGAAAAACCTCCTTCACTTTTTACACAGGTGTCATGATTTTAGAGAAATTTCAAAAATACAGTCGCCTTAGGAGAATTGATGCACCTCTTAAGTGACCTTGGGAAAATCACGATTTCTCCTAGCTTGGTTGGCCAAATGACTTGCATGATGAGTCAAATGATATCTAGACACAAATATATTTCCAATGAGCTATGATGAGCTAAATTTGGAGTTGAGGAAGACCTTAAAAAGTTTACTTCAATAGCACTCTGCCTTGAGGCAGCCTCATTTTTCACATTTTGACCAGTCTTGGGAGATTTGATTTTTGGCAGGGAAAATGAACTCCAAATTGAAAAATTATAGTTGGGTTGGAAATTAGACTTAATAAGCTTTCCAACGAGCTATCCTTTGCCCAATTTAGACACTGGGAAGGTCTCCAAAAGTCTCCTGAAAAAAGGCATGATGCATCGGGTGAGTGCGACTCATTGGGCAGCCCTCTGCAGTGTAAAAAATGAACTGGCGCGACGCATTGAGATGGCACGACGCATTGGGCTAAAAATATTGAAATCAATTCAAATATTCCTCCAAAAGCTCCAAAATTGAAAATTCTTCATTCCACAATTAAATTAACATCTCCATATTGCCAATGTATGATTTTCCATCAGTGCTTATGGTGTTTCAATAGGTGAAGAAAATTCAAACCCTATTTTCTTGCTCAAGAATTGTTTCCTTAGGGTTTAGAGTTCGGTTCTTATGCCATCATTCCCACATCCTTTTGTTTCCTCACTATTTTTCTATTCCCATTAGCACATTTCCCTATCCCTCATATCCCTAAGTCAATCATCCCTATACCATTCCCATTGTCCCTATCCCACTTGTAAATTTCCTTCAAATCCCAAGTTATCCCAAAAAAACTAAGTGGTTGTCCCTAAATATTTAACACACAGATTTCAAGTGGAAATTTCTAATTTCACTTGACAAAATTCCATTATTCCCACTACCCTATTCCTCCATATTCCATCCCATATTACCACTTATTTGGAAATCAAATCAAAAACACCAAAATTCTCATTTTAATCCAAGACAACATAGACTTTGCATAGACCTTGGACATCATGGAGACAGATACCGATACATCGTATGACCGAGACAGTGATTTTACAACCGAATTGCATGCACCAAGGATACCAAAAGCTGTTGGAGAAGGCCAACAAGGAAAAGAACATTCTAAGGTACATGAAGAATCACTATTGGGCGAGGAATCATGTTTGCAAGACGCGAATCAAGATCCTGAAGGTAAATTTAAAAAGGGCATTAAAGCATCGCAAAAGGCATGATAGACTCCAAATTTTGGCCGAAGCTTCTTTGGCCCAGCACACATTTTGTCAATTTTGAATTTTTTGGCCTTAACACAGATTTTCCTGCTCGACGCGTCGTACCACTTGGCGCACGCTTATAATTGGCAGCTCCCCTTGAAGAAAAAATTTTATTTCTAGATTTTTCATCAAACATTATGCATGCCTACCAATTAAATAAGGATTTTGACAATTTTTGGGTTGCTTGAAGGGTAAAAAACACCCTAAAAATAGCCTTTCTGCCACTTTTTGGACACACAGGAAGTAGTGTTGGGAAAAATCATTTTTGGAGGGGCAAATGGCAACCAAATTCAGAAATTCCACTTGGGTTGGAAATGGGATAGGTAGGGATTTCCAATTAGCTATCCTGCACTCAATTTGGACTCCAGAAAGGCCCTCAAAATCAGCTCCAAAGCAGCGCAATGCACAAATATTTCAGGCGCGGCGCATTGGGAATTTTGGCTCAGTTTTCACTTAGCAACTCAGCTTTTCGCCTAGTTTTGGCCAGTTTGAATTTTTTATCTCCAAATGTGAAAATATTGATGTAAATTGATGTAATTTCATGGCTTTGATGTAATTTTGGCACATTTTTACTCATGCAAGTAGATTCATTCACCAAAAAGTGAAATGTAGAGGCAAGTTGTTCCATTGCCTATTTTCTAGTTCTTAGTTTAGATATTGTTGAAACAGC
This sequence comes from Pinus albicaulis, assembly GCA_034641835.2. Classification (NCBI taxonomy): domain Eukaryota; kingdom Viridiplantae; phylum Streptophyta; class Pinopsida; order Pinales; family Pinaceae; genus Pinus; species Pinus albicaulis. Next base: position 185,771,959 of record CM076572.1, read on the forward strand.
TCCTGAACTAGTGAGATCGACCCCTAGAGGCATGGGGATGATTTATTTTTGTCTATATATTGTAGTTTCTCAGTCATTTTGAGAGGTTGGACAATTGGGATTTCTTTGAGCTTCATTGTACATTTCATCTCTGCATTTTGGCAAAGGAATAGACCAGGGTTTGCAGCACTCTTTGGGATCCATGTGGCTCTATGTTTTGATGGTGTGTTTCTCTCTGTGATTTTAAGTTTACTGATGTTTCATTTTTATCATCTTCCTTCTCATTTCTTCTTAAGTTAAACAAAAAAGTCATAAAGGTGGAATTCATTAGATTTGGAGTGCTCTGCCTTGAAGTTTTGTTTAATTTTCCATGTTTTCAACTGTTTGAAGAGGATTATTGAATGCCTCTTGCCCTCTTCAACTCCTCACCGGTCTGAGCTATCCATTTCATTCAATTCAAAGCATCAAAACATTTTCCTTTCTTTCCCCATTCAGCCCTCTGCAAAACTGATCATTTCCCAGACCAAAAATCTTCCTTTCCCTTTGATTCCAACAAAAAAACCTCAAAATCAAATCAAAATCTCTCACATATTTACCTAGCCTAAAATCAGCCTTTATCTTAAGTCATCTCAAGCCTCACTGATTATTTTTGATGAGATTTACCGAGAGAGAGCCCTCTCCTGGTCTGGTAGGGCTAGCTACCAGATTAAACGTGGTTTGATGTTACCCTAGACTCTGCCTTCCTTCAGTCTGAGGTAGATTTAGGCAATAACAGGTTCTCCAAAGTCTATTCCTACCACATAAGACTCCTCATGCATTTCACCAAAACCAAGCTACTACATTTTCCATACTACCTCTATAAAACTATTGAGAAAATGTATTCCATCATGAAAAAGAGGCCTCCATCCCAACAAATTTCAAGAATTTTTCATCATTCCCTCATCAAATTAATTGTCTCACACCAACTAGAACAACAAGGCATCCCATGGGAGGTTTTCATCACCCATGATGATTTCACAACTCCACAACCTATCCCTCTGCAAAGTTTGTCATCATCATCTTAAATTGCTCCTCACACACCTCCATCACCCTCCACTAACCTTGGTTCATCCTCTTCACATGAATCATTTCCTCAAATAGACCTTCCTCATTCAACTTCCCCTAAGAAATCAAAAAATGAAGAAAGCAGTGATGGAAATGAAGAAAGCAGTGAAGGAGAGGAAGATGAAAATTAATAAAGTAGTGAAGGAGGGGAAGATGCAAATGAATAAAGTAGTGAAGGAGAGGAAAGAGAAAATGATAAAGGCAGTTACCAAGAAGAAAGTGTTGATGAAGGAGAAAACAGAGATGAAAGCAGTGAGCCTAATGATGAGAAAAAATACCAAAAAAGTGGGTTAAATGATGAAGAAAATGACTCCAAGGATACAGGGACAGAAGCAGCTTATCAAGAGGAAAAGAGTGAGCTAGAAAAAGAGGAAAACAGTGAGCCTAATTATAGTCAAAAAACAAATGATAGTCAAGAAGAAGAAGTAAACAATGAAGAAGTTGACATTGAAAATACAAAGGACAGTGGAGAGGAGGCATATGAAAGTAGCAAAGAGGACAAAGAAGACAGTGACCAAGATGGCAAGAGTAGCCAAGAAACAGAGTTTGAAAATGATTTCACTGGGCAAAACAATGAAGATCATGAGCCCAATAATGAAGGTAATTAACCAAAAAGTGAAGAAGAAGTAAGCCAAGAGGACAGTATACATAATTGTGAAGGGAAAAATTCTGAAGACAAGGACAGTGAGCATAGAAAAAATGAAAATGATACGAGTTATGAAACAGAGATTGAGATTGAAGGTGAAGAACATACACAAGATATATAAGACAGTGGGCAGAGAAGTGAGGAAAAATCACTTAGTGAGGAATAAAGTGACCATTAACGTATAAGAGGGACTAATGAGATTTCCTATGATAGTGACCCCAGAAAGAGTGCAAACCGTGATACAAAGGTTGAGTTTGATAGTGAAAACAATGGGTCAAAGGATGAAGAAGAGGACATTCATGAAGATGAAGATGTACCAAGTAGTGATAAAGACACTTCTAGTATTGTAAAAATAGAGGATGATGGTCCTAAGGGTCTTGAAAGTGATGATGGCATAAGAGATAGTGAGAATGCTTATCAAAAGGGTAGTTAAGAGCAAGGTGAAAAGGATGCACACACAGAGATCATACATGAGGAGAAAAGCAGTCCTAAGGTCACTGATGATCAAATATTGTGAATGAAACTTGTTTCACCTTTACCCATTACCTATAAAAGAGGAGAGAGGCATGTGTTTTCTACCTCCAAAAGACAAGGGGCCATGCCATCCTCCTAAAATCAAATTATTGACAAAGGTAAACAACAAATGAAGGAGGAAGTAGACAAACATGAGGAGGAAAGAAAATTTGAACTCATCCACATAGAAAGCGATGATGAAAATGAAACAAGAATTACAAACTCCCTGCACAAGACAGGAAAGCACAGATCAAGAATTTGGAAGCTAAATTAGAGAGATCTAAGGATGACATTGACTTCTTGCAGATGTAGAACAAACAAATGAGTGGCCAATAGGCCATCTATGAAGCAATGGTGCTCAAATATCGGAAAGAGGCTCAAAGAGCACAGGTGAAGTTGGAGGAGTACATCGGCGGCTATGAAGAAAGTGAGGATGAGGAGGGTCAATCTAGAACGAGGCCTAGAACTATGGGTCTAAGAAAGGCTTTGGCACGAGAGAGGGAGCAAGAATTAGCCCAAGCACAACAATTTTGACTCACTGAACTCCTTGCCATGGAAATTGAGCATAATAGGGAATCATGTCTTGAAAGGGCCAACATATATCTTGAGGCAAAACTAGAGAAGGCCAACAAAGGAGAATGACTAAGCACTATAAACAAAGAAACCACTTTGCAAGGAAAAAACTCAAAACTGCTGAAAATGAGGGCCCAACACCAAAATATGAAAAATACCAAGCTAGGCTTGGTATTTTGGTCCAAGCTTCTCTATAGGTCTCCACGGACCCATGAGGCACCTACCTACCAATTTTGAGAGAAATTGAACAACTTTTTGTTTTTTGCAAATTTTGAGGCTAGGAGTGCAACACACCCTGTGCTGTGCCTTTTCCCAGGGCATCTTCAAGAGGATACGTTTACAGTTTTGGATTCCCCATCATTAGATAAGTATTCTCACCAAATTTTATCTCAATTGGAGTTGTTTTGACTCCCCAAAAGGGTAAAAAACACTCAATTTTTCACCTTTCTACCCACTTTTTTGAGCATGTGCTGCGCTCCTGGTAGTCTTGGAATTTTCACTTTTTGGGCAACTTGTAGAGGTCAGAATGAAGAAATAAAGGTAGTTCTGGAAAGTATACTTTAAGGGCTTTCCAACGAGCCATCTTGGAGCCTTTTCCAACATCAGGAAGGCCTCCACAACACTATTGTAAAAAGGCCTATTTTTGTGCTGCGCTCTTGGCATAATTTCAATTTTTGACACAGTGTGATGCGCTCCTAGCATAATTTCAATTTTTGATACAATGTGATGTGCTTCTGTAGGTGACTGGGAAGAATGTGTGTTTGTCAAGTTTTCATATTCTTGTCAGGTCCTAAAATTCAATTTAGTTTCTATTTATGGCCAGAAAATATATCTGTTAGATATTTTTGTGCCTTGGGCCTTGTCAGGCCTCAAGGACAAATTAGGATATTTCTTGTTGGACAATAGACTTCTAGATACTCTCTTTGGTTTTCCTCATCCTTGCTTATTATATAAGGCATGACGATTCATTGTAAACAGTGGGGAACTTGTTGTGTTAAGAGAAATACATGGTTTTTGAAAGTTGAAGAACAATTTAGTGTTGTGGAGCTTGTGGATCTATTGCCTTGATTGATGGTGATGAAGGCTTGCTTGCAAGATCCCTAATTTTAGTTAATGGTGATGTATCTCTCACATGTTTATGTTTTTCCTTATTCTCCATATGTCCATCTTTCTATTTTGCAGTAGCTCAGAAAAGTATAGGATGAGAAATGTTGCTTGAGGCACCTCAGTCCTCCTGTTAGCTATTGTTTTCATGTTTTCCTCTACTGGGTTAGCTTAAAGAATTATTCATTGCTCCTTAGGCCCACCTAATATTGTTTACTTCATTGTTGGATTAATATGCTAGTTTATAAACATGATTCATGGTAAGCCCTTCTTTTTTTAATACTATCTAAACTCTGTCTTGAAATCTCTCTTTGATGTATTGATTGATAGGTTAAGTCAAAGAGGTCTTTTTTTGATCTTGCTTTTTGAATATGCTTATCAGTTTGCTTCAAAGTTATTTATAGTTTAATGAATTATGTTTAGGTGTTCCCTCTTCATTTATTGATGCTATTTGTCTCTTGTATGTTTTCAAATCTTGAAAGTAGAACCATCAGAGTTAGATTAGATCTCTTGCTTCCTTGTTCCACTGGATTGTTTATCTTAAATGTTTATTTGTCTAAAAGTATTTTCATTGATTAAATGGTGTGCCCTATCTCATGATTATTATATTTTTCTTATTATTATTTAAGACCTATTTGTTCATAGGTATTTGAAAAAGGATTCTTAACTGCCCTTTGCCCTACCTTGGTTCCCAAACTTAATGTCCATTCTACCTCACTTAAATATCCGTTTACTACACTAGATTTTCCTTGTGATGTACCTAGATTCACTATCGACATATCAATAACTTCATAGACTCCATTTCCCAATTGATTTGACAACCTCTCCCTTCACCTATCCTACTTAGTCATCTTACCCCAACCAAAACAAACAACAAACTGACACTTAACAACTAGCCTAAAATCAATCATCCAAAGTGAGAAAGTTCACATCCTTCGCACATAATAGAGAGAGCCCTCTCTGAGTCCAGGAAGGTTAGGTCCTAGGACTCCAAAGACTGGTCTGATGTTACCCTGTCATTTGGTTTACCAATCTGCCAAATAACGGGACACTAACACATGGATCCTTGGATCTATAATGAAATGTTTCGGGCACATAGTCCTAAATATTTAAAAATATCAAGGTTTGGAACC